>JAJOZX010017987.1:0-12500 GCA_023014485.1 Bathynomus jamesi
TCGCACCAACAAGGAAGTTTATACCGTTTAATTAGTCTGACTGACATCCCACGGTTCTTCTTTGCAACTTACTTTATCTGACTGCGAGTTTACGAAGACAACAATTTATACCCTCGGTTGATGGCGTCCGCTCTCTTTTCAGTCCGTTGAGAGAATGAATGCTGTTCTCCGTCCGTTGGAAGGATATAAAATGACGAGTTTTCCTTTGTTAGTCCTTTATTTCTACAAAGTTGAAATCACTTTTTAAATATTAGAATTTCTTAGTAATTAGAAACAATGAAACCCTTTTCACTACACTTGTTTAGAGAGTTATTAACGAACAAATGCTTACATCAAAATAAGCTGAGGGGTCCAGCCAAACCCGGCTGGCCCACGGCGGAACACTCTACTCCCTCTGTCGGAAGCTGAGACGAGCATTAGACTGCCAAAATGTTGCCTTCCTCAAGGGGCTCCCTTTTGTCCTGGAAAACACCCATGTTGCCACGTGTTACAGAAGACTATTAAACTTGCAAAACTCTGTAATAATGATACTAACGAGAGAATTGGTATAATTGGATATTAGCAAAAGAATTTATACATTGTAGTTTTATACTAATCGAAAAGAACATTTAGAATTTTAGGAATCTCTGTTAAGATTATAGATGTGGCAACTGTGGAGAGCATCGTTAGGCTTATCGAAAGGGTGCCAGAGAATCTGGGCTTGAGGCAATTTATACAAATATTAAGAATTTTAACGGAGTCCTGTTTTAATTTATATGAACAAAATAATATCTTTTAAAGGATTAATATTTTAATTTATACAAACAGAATATCTTTAAATTTTAACACAAATTTATTTTTTCGTAGAAACACTTTTCTACATATATGTTTCTTGTGACAAATATAATTTCAAAACGAAATCAGTCATTATTATTATTATTATTATTATTATTATTATTATTATTTTTTATTTTTTTTTTTGTGTTCGTATCTGCTCTTTTCAGAAACTTTATGCTTGAAAGCGATCTTTTTTTCCGAAACTGGACTTCATTCATACGTATGTACACATTTTCATCCATATACACTCAGATACAGTACTTACATATGAAAACATTTTTAACACACTTTGTAAAATCTTTTGTAAAATCATAAATTACTAATAAAAATCTATAATTTTTTTTAAATTAAAAATTCTAAAATTAAATAATAAAAAAAAAGAATAAAAAAGCTATTGACATTCCTTTTTCTAAATTGAAGTTGCTTCGTCAGGCTTTTCAAAAAGCTTTGATGTCAAATAATTACAAATTTAGGAGCAGTAGTGTCTGTATCTTCAGTTCATAAAGGTGAAATTTAAATTTAAATCGAATGAAGAGGTTTGGATTTGTTCATAAAGCGAAAGGAATGTATAATATTGTTCAAATTCGTTTATTTATAAGTGACGTGGAAAATATTTACGATTTGTCTGGCGTTATTTTTTGTGGTTTTGTGTATAAATTGTAGATTTTGTTTCAGTGTATGATATAATAGGGTTTACTCTCTCTCTCTCTCTCTCTCTCTCTCTCTCTCTCTCTCTCTCTCTATATATATATATATATATATATATATATACACACACACAGGGTGGCCCAAGATAAAGTAGACCACCTGAAGATCAGGGTCCCCAGCCTTCATTAGTTACCTTATAAGGCTAACTAACGAAAATATCACGACTTAACCTAACCATTCGTCAAGGGCGTACAGTTGACCTAACGACTAGTTACGTTAAGTCGTGATATTTTCGTTAGTTAGCCCTTATAAGGCTAACTAACGAAGACTGGAGGCCCTGACCTTCAGGTGATCCGAAAAGTAGCCCATTATTTTTTTTTTAACAAAACCTTACTCTGGAGCTACTTTATTTTGGTACACCCCCTATATATAAAAATAATATATATATATATATATATATATATATATATATTATATTATATATATTATATATATATATAAACAGAGAGAGAGAGAGAGAGAGAGATTATGTATGATCAAAAGTAAATACTCTGTTGAAATAACCTTTACGATAATCTCCATATACAAGTCTGTCAAATCGAATTAATTAATTCTATTTCAATCGCTTTTCATACATAATTGAAACGTTTGTAGGAATTTATATATTATATATATCCTTACTAGCATTATTAATGCTCTATTCAAGGAGCAGACAATGGGTACGCTGAATCTCCATATGCAACTCGTATATATATATATACTGTATATATTAGTGGGACCGGATATCCGCATCCGCATAATTTTTAACATTCGCATCCTCACTTCTGACTGCGGATATTACCTCTAATAAATTATGCAATTTACAATTAAATTAGCTTATAAAGTAGCTTATAGGCCAGTCATGCACATTTCATGTAAAGTATTAATTATTAATAAACAAACAAACAAATTAACCTCAAAATATAAATAGCTGGTAACACAGAAAATTGAATGAAACTTGTTTCATTGAATTTTCTGTGGCTGAAACTCTTGAGAAAGTTATTTTTATCATAATGAAAACATTAATATTAATTTTAATTCTTATGCATTGCCTGCCATAATAGTAATATCACGAAATTTGAAAAATTATGTCATATATTCATAATTCTCTATTATATTGATAGATTAACTAAATATCAGCATCAGCGGATATTGAAATTAAAAATCCGCATCCGCAGATGTTGAAAAACTGACATCCGGTCCACCACTAATATATATCCTTAGTAGCATTATTAATAGGCTGACCATATTTCCTTGAGACAAAAACGGGACATTGGGATGGCAAAAAGGGACGGGGGTTATGTAATATTCTGTATTCATGAAAAAGTAAGTACATAAACCGGGACAAAATTAACATCTTTATTAAAACGACGGGACGGCCAGGAAATATAAAACAAACGGTACTGTCCCGTTCAAAACGGTACGTATGGTCAGCCTAAATATTAATACCCTATTCAAGGAGCAGACAATGGGTACACTGAATTTCTATATACAACTCATATATATATATACTGTATATATAGTTATATACACTTAAATATAGGAAGAGAGAGAGCCAGCCTTTGTCTTTTGAATAATAATCGATTATTATTTAAGATATAAATATTAGATTCTTGTTAGCTGAAGATATAAAGTCATTTAATTCCTATTAGCAATTATGAAACGCAACATTAGTTGTAGAGTTTGTTCATAATAATTTATTCATTCTTGTCAGAGAGGGGAGGAGAGGGGGGGGGGGGAGCCGCTGTTAATTTATATTATAGACGCGTTTATGCAGAGGAAGTTGTATGCTGTCTGTTGTATGTTGCGTACGTGTATAGAATTTGTATATTTTTGCGTATGAAGGTTCTTTTTAATCGCGTAAAGATGGTTTGAATGTTTTTTAAAATGAAATTTATTAATTGGAAATTCATTAAATGTGAGCCTAATTAAATCCTTATTGGGTAGATAAAGATGGAGGTACGTGCTAGCACGAATGTGCGGTATATTAATAACAAGATTGCAATTTGTTTATAGTTTAATTTAATTCTACGCGGAACTAATCTTATCCTACTTCGATATAAAGAACTTCATGGAATAATTTCATATTCAGGCTTCTTAATTTAAAATCTTAAATATATTGTTCATAGCTTTAGCTCTTGAAAAGAATGACTTGCAGCCTCCAAGACGCCAAGATCAAGGCATTAAGAAACCAAGGTCAAGACATTACAATGAAGGTAATTGTTGACCAATATGTATATAATGGGTTAACTCTGGTTAGCTGCATAAAAGTTAAATAGGAATTTCATATTTAGCTGAACCCTTTCCATTTCACACGAACGATTAAGAAAAAGTTAAAAATGTACGTTAATAATTTAATGGTTAAAACTTGAATTTAACTACATTACAAATCCTATCCATTGTATTTACTTTAAAAAGAGAGAGAGTACAATTGAGCCACTCTATAATAAACGTACTCTGAAAATGCAAAGTATTTAAATAGTACGGTACATTTAGTACATTGAAAACATATCGAAGGTAAGACATTATTAATACGAGATGTTGTCGTCTTTAATCCTCATAAATTGTACTTGTGTTTTTTAAAAAAAAAAATTTAAGTTTTAAAGGATTTTTTTGTCAGAAACGAATCATTCCATCCACTTTTGAGCTGATATGTTTTAGATACTTTATTTTACAGATTACATTTAAACTCTACGATTTACACTCTCAGTTTTAAAGTACACACACACACACACACACACACACACACACACACACACACACACACAGAATTTATAGATTGCACACGATTTAGCATTGAATATATATATATATTGAAATGCTGAGGTAAACCAAATAAAGTCGAAACCAAAATCTGGTTACTGGAGGAAGGTCGAACTGTCGAATTGGAAAGCAATTGAACGTAATGCAATTACGTCGAATGCTCTCATAGACAGAATTATTATTATTTAATACCTAGTTAAGTGACTTCGATTACGTTAGGTTAGTTTTGGCCAAGTTAAGTCAAGTTAGGTTAGGTCTGATAAAGTAAAGTTAGAAACATGGCTGAATTGATATTAGATCGAATTAGTCAAACTGGATCGAAGATCGAACTCAATTTGTGGTTACGAAACAACTACATATCTCTAAGGCGTGAAGCGAAAAGTGTAATAAAAAAGTCCAAGCGCGAATTTGAAATCTCCATAGCTCGTGACGGTAAAGAAAACCCCAAGCGATTCTTTCAGTACGTCAACAATAGAAATCCAGTAAAAAGTGTCTTGGGGCCGTTGAAAAATGTTAACGGAGAGCTAGTTTCTGAAAACAAAGAAATGGCTACCTGGTTAAGCGAATTTTTTACGTCAGTTTTTACTATAGAAGATGTAACGAGTATCCCTACGGTCATAGACATAATACCTTTTGATAATGGTAATATTTTGGATAATATTGTGGTTAGTGAAGGGGAGGTAATGCGATATATTGATAAAATGAAAATGCGTAAATCACCGGGGCCGGATTTCATATATCCCATACATCTAAAAGCATTAAAAGATAGCATTGTTGTGCCGCTAACAACGATTTTTAATGCGTCTATTTCTGAGGGGTGCGTACCAGATAATTTCAAGTTAGCAAACGTAACACCTATCTTTAAGAAAGGCGATAAAGGTGCGGCGGGAAATTATAGGCCAATCAGTTTAACGTCTGTTGTAGGTAAGCTACTGGAATCAATAATTAGGGATCGTATAGTCGAACACTTAGAATCGCATAACTTAGTTAGAAATACGCAGCACGGTTTTAGGCGAAACAAATCTTGCTTAACTAATCTTTTAGAATTTTTTCAAAGCGTGGTTGACGTTTACGATAGTCATCGGGCGGTTGATGTAGTGTATTTAGATTTTCTAAAGGCGTTTGACACCGTATCGCACAAAAGACTCATTGAAAAAACTAAGGCTCATGGAATCAGGGGTGTAGTAATAAATTAGATAGAAGAGTGGTTGCGAGGTAGGAAACAGAGGGTGGTCGTTGATGGAGCAGAGTCGTGTTGGGATAATGTAGCGAGCGGCGTTCCTCAGGGTTCTGTATTGGGCCCCTTGCTTTTTCTTATATATATTAACGATTTAGATGTCGGCCTAGTCAGTACAGTTTCAAAGTTTGCGGATGACACGAAGCTGGGTGGTAGGGCGATTAATGACGAAGATAGAGGTAAAATCCAGGAAGATCTGAATAAAATCGTTGATTGGTCAGTCACATGGCAAATGAGATTTAACGTCGATAAGTGCAAAATTTTAAATATAGGTTCGCGTAACGGTAATTTTGCGTATAGTATGACAGGGAAAGGGTTAACAAGCGTAGAGCAGGAAAAAGATTTGGGAGTTATAGTCACTGGTGATTTAAAAGTAGCGAAACAAAGTACAGCAGCGGTCAATAAAGTGAACAAAGTGTTAGGTTTTATAGCTCGGAATTTTGAGTACAAATCGCGCGATATTATAGTTCCTCTTTATAAATCATTAGTTAGACCCCATTTGGGGTACGCGATCCAATTTTGGAATCCGCATATGTGAAAAGATATAGACAAACTCGAAAGAGTTCAAAGACGAGCAACTAAGATAATTCCGTCGCTTAGGTCAAAGTCGTACGAGGATAGGCTTAAGGAGTTGAAATTGACTACACTCGAGACTAGAAGGCTAAGGGGTGACTAATCCAGGTTTTCAAAATTATGAATGGGTTCGATAACGTAGATAGAGATAGCTTTTTCGAAATATCTCAATATAATAGGACTAGAAATAACGGGTGTAAGTTGACAAGTAGAAGGTTCGAGACAGCAGTTGCTAAGATCTTTTTTACTCATGGAATAGTAAATAGCTGGAATAGTTTGCTTGTAGAAGTAATTAGTAGCACGTCTATAAACATGTTTAAAAATCGATTAGACGCATATGTTGATAGATTGGGTATAGTTTAAGGTAGTAAAATTAAGGCTTTGTGGTTCGGAACCCACGTACAATTGTAGGTCCCCTCCGCCACCACGGAGGACATGCATAATACACAATTACGAACACAGTTAGGTAGACCAGCCATGAGTGGATCCTAGGGTCTTTGTAGGTCTGAAACATTATAACATTATAACAAGTCAAACTGGAATTAAATCAAATAGAATTATAGACCTTATTTCAGTTCAACTTAATTCATCTAAATATATATATATATATATGAATAGAAACGATATAAAGTGTTAAGGAACGTTTCTGCACACGAGGGGGAGAGATAACGAATAAATGAAAAATGAGGCGAACCGCCCGGGAATCGAACCCAGGGCCTTCCAATTGCCGGTTGGACGCTCTACCATTATGCTACGGACCTCACCTAATCACAAATCGAAATTCTCCCACATAGGGCAGAAACCAATGCCCTGAGAGGGCACCCTCGCAAATCGTGAAGGCCCTGGGTTCGATTCCCGGGCGGTTCGCCTCATTTTTCATTTATTCGTTATCTCTCCCCCTCGTGTGCAGAAACGTTCCTTAACACTTTATATCGTTTCTATTCATTTATATACTGCGCGGTCATTGCAGTTATATATATTATATATATATATATATATATATAGGACAAATTTCACAATTAAACACGTGAAATGAATGAATGATGCAAATCCACAAGGAAAAAGAAAAACGATTCTAAGGCCTTTCGTGTATTAAGAGCTACACCTCGTCAGGGAATGAAGAGAGAAGGCAAGATGCCCATAAATATATGCAACGTAGCGGAAACCAAAACAATTAGCACATACTTAACAAGAGTTAATGAGAGGCAAAAGGAATTTTAACAAGATATTGTTAATTTTATACATTCCCGCACTGTTATTGAAATTGTTTTTAAAATGGATGAATGCACATCCTACAATATTTCTTTCTGTTATATCTCTGTTTTCAACAAGCGCTTTAGAACTATCCCACTTGATGCTATGATTATATCTATACATATGGTTAAACAAAGTATTGGAATTATTAGCTGTTCTACACGTATATTTATGCTGTTTTACCCTAATATCTAACGTTTTACCCGTTTGGCCTATACACACACACACTGAGTTACATTGTGTACATCCGATCGAATACACACAACCACAACATTATCCGGGCTATTCTTTATTAGGAGTGATTTAACAGTATTATTATACTTAAAGACTACATTGATGCCAGTTGCTTTAAGTAAAGTCGGAAGATATTGAAAATTAACATGGTAAGGTAGACTAAGTGTTGTGTTGAACAGGGAAAGAATATTCAGAGATCTTATCTTTTAATTAAAAAATCAAGTAAGTCATCAACAGGGACGCGAAATGTGCGTTAGGTTTTGGGTTAGGATTCTCTGTCCCAAAAAAGCCCAGCAGTTTACTGATTGCTAAGTTTTTTATCAATTTGGAAAACAGTAATATATCCGAAAGTGAGGTGACTTTAGCCAAAGGTTGTGTGTATAGTGCTTTTAATACGAGGTATGAATCGAATTATCCTTTGAGGTTTGAAAAAGCCCTAAAAACACTTAAAAATACCTAAAAACACTTAAAAATAACGAATCATTACATATTACTAAAGCGGACAAATCTAATTCGTTTTCATCATGGACAAAAACAGTTATGTTGAAAAGATGAATACGTTATTGAGTGATAGTGACACGTACAAACTTCTAAACAGAGACCCAGCGGAGGATGTTAATAAAATGTTTAACAGGAAATTAAAAGAAATATTAAAAAATAACTATAATGGGCTTTCGCAGCAGTTTCTTAGTATCAATCCGTCACTACCATATCTGTACGGCTTAGTAAAAACACACAAAGTTAATAATCCTATGAGACCTATTGCTAGCTCAGTAGGTTCCGTAACCTATAAGTTATCTAAATGGTTAGTTAGTGTATTAACGCCGTTAGTTGGCTCTATTTCTAAGTCACATATTGTAAATAGCATGGATCTTATTGACAAACTGAAGTTTCCTAATGACCCTAATTTCAAATTGGTAAGCTTTGATGTATGCTCGTTATTCACAAAAGTCCCTGTTGATGACCTACTTGATTTTTTAAAAGATAAGATCTCTGAATATTCTTTCCCTGTTCAACACAACACTCTTATTGAGTTAATTAAGCTTTGTGTCAAAGATTGTAAATTTCAGTTTGAAAATAAGGTTTATGCTATGTCGTTTGGATTGGCGATGGAAATCCCCTTTCACCTGTACTAGTTAACTTATATATGGAATTTTTTGAAAGTAGAATTTTGCCTACGATTGTTAATTTTAACCTGGTTTGGTACAGGTATATAGATGATATTTTAAGCCTTTGGCCTAATAATTTGGATGTTGACTTATTTCTTGGTAGGCTCAACAATTTAGTCCCATCTATTAAGTTCACAGTTGAAAAAGAAAATGATGGAAGCTTATCTTTTCTGGATCTAAAATTTGGAGATGCTCTAATCAGTTCAAATTTGAAGTCTATCGTAAGCCTACTAATAATAACACTTATGTGCATTTTTATTCTGACCATCATCCCTTGATTAAATCCTCTATTTTCTCTGCTATGTTTCTTAGAGCATTGAGAGTTGTCAGTCCTGAATGTTTAGATTCCGAGTTATGCAATATCATGAATATTGGTACTAAATTATGTTATCCTATTTCATTTTTAGATAACTGTCTTAGGAAAGCCAAGAATAGGTATTATAATAATGTAACTGTAAAAGAATTTGAGCGTAAAAATATCCTTAGCCAACCTTACTATGTTAATTTTCAATATCTCCCGACTTTACTTAAAGCAATTATACTTAGTCTTTAAGTATAATAATAATACTGTTAAATCACTCCTAATAAAGAATAGCCTGGATAATGTTGTTGGTTGTGCGTATTAGATCGGATGTACACAATGTAACTCAGTATATATATAGGCCAAACGGGTAAAACGTTAGATATTAGGGTAAAACAGCATAAATATGCGTGTAGAACAGCAAATAATTCCAATGCATTGTTTAACTATATATACGTATAGATGTAATCATAGCATCAAGTGGGATAGTTCTAAAGCTCTTGTTGAAAACAGAGATATAATTGAAAGAAATATTCTAGAATGTGCATTTATCCATTTTAAAAAAATTTCAATAACAGTGCGGGAATGTATAAAATTGACAATATCTTGTTAAAATTCCTTTTGCCTCTCATTAACTCTTGTTAAGTAAGTGCTAATTGTTTTGGTTTCCGCTACGTTGTATATATTTGTGGGCATCTTGCCTTCTCTCTTCATTCCCTGACGAGGTGTAGCTTTGAATACACAAAAGGCCTTGGAATATTTTTTCTTTTTCCTTGTGGTTTGCATTATATATATATATATATATATATATATATAATATATATATATATATATATATATACAGTGTATATATATATATATATATATATATATATATTATATATATATATATATATCGGGACGGCACCAAATAAGGGAGACCTTTTAAATCCTTCCTATCTCGGCAAATACGGTACATAGAACCATGAAATTTTAGTATGTTAGTACGATAGTTTTCATGAGTGATGGTAAATGACAAACACTATAGTTTTTCTTTTTCATGATGTTAGCCCGACGTGGGCAACGGGTCCGGTCTCAGGAAATAAATGTTTACATCATTAATTTAATTTTAATTCTTGTAGTGATGAAATTTTAATGATTTTAATTTTGTATTGATGCAATTTTCATTTTGTTTTAAGGTTTTAATTTAATGGTTTTAATATTGTATTGATGTAATTTTCACTTTTACTTTTGTTTTAAGGTTTTAAGACTTAATTCACTGATGACGACAAAGATTTGTCGAAACGTCTGAAGTACAAAAATAAATGAAAATGTTTGCCATTGTGTTGGTCCTTCTGTTCATATATATATATTATATATATATATATATATATATATATATATATTACACACCTTACCTGACCTTACAAAGTTCCGCGCGATGATTTCTCATTCCGCGAAGGTCAAGCTTGTCGCCCCTCCTCTCGAGTTGGCCTGGTGAAGTAGTGAGTTGGTTTCTGTGTGAGGTGGAGAGCACGTAATTTTTCTCTAATTACATATAAAATAAAATGTCAATCTTTTAAAACTAAATTTGTTAACATTAAACTAGATAATGTTAAAAAATTTAACAATATTGTTATCTTATTGTTTTTGCGCTTAATTAAAAAACTAAAATAAATTTTGATGAATAAATAATACATTCGTAAATATCACTTCCTTATTTTAAAAATTAACACGTTTTTCACGTTTAGAAATGAAGGTTGACTATTAAGTATTTATTTATTTAATTATTAAAGATTCATATTTGGAAAAGATAACGATATATACAGTATATATATACACAGGGTGTTTGAAAACTTCTGTACAAATTGTAATGGGGGATAGGCAACACCAAGACAACCCTTTCGTCTATAAGTGTATGTCCGCTGACGTCACCATTCGGCGCGAGAGGGCGCCGCTGCTATTGGCTAAAAGGTGAAGTGGGCTAGACTCGCGCTTGCCGCGGGCATTCTTAAATCGGACGTAGTACGCGTAACATGGAGCGCTTCACGACTGCTGAGATGGCTGACATGCATATGGTGTATGGGGCTGCCAATGGAAACGGAAGAGCTGCTGTGAGGTTGTACCGACAGCGCTTCCCAAAAACAGACGTGTGCCAAAGGAAGAAATCGAGGCATGTTAAATCGGGCGATCTCGGTGGCCAGGCTACGGGCCCACCCCGGCCTATCCATCGGTCCCCAAAAGTGGCGTTCAGATAATCCCGCACATCGTTGCTGGAGTGTGCTGGGGCCCCGTCGTGTTGAAACCACATTCGTCTACGAATAGCCACGGGAACATCTTCCAGCAGTTCCGGCAACGTTTCTTCAAGAAATATCCGATAAACCCGCCCGTCGAGTCGGGCAGGCAGCAGGTACGGCCCAATCAACTTGCCATGGACGATACCCGCCCAAACATTGACGGCGAACCGTTCTTGATGAGCATGCACCCGTGTAGCATGTGGATTTGCGTGCGCCCACACGTGAGAATTGACCATGTTAAACACACCCTCACGTGTGAAACAGGCCTCATCTGAGAACAGCACATAAGCCGGAAAATTAGGCTGCACCGCTGTCTGCTGCAGAAACCAGCGTGCGAATTCCACACGAAGAGGGTAATCCCGAGGTTGTAATGCCTGGACTCTCTGACGATGAAACGGATGTAACTGCTGCTCGTGCAACACTCTCCAGACCAGGTCGTGGTTCACACCGAGGATACGTGCAACACCTCGCGTGCTTGCGCTTGGATTGTCCTCAAATCGCCGTAGGATTTCTTCTTCCATGTCAGGAGTGCGCACGTTTCTCTCCCGACCAGTGTCATGCATGTTTGCATGGAATGTTCCAGTTTCTCGCAGTCGCCGATGCAAATGCGCAAATGTTTGGTGGTTTGGCACACGTCTGTTTGGAAGCGCTGTCGGTTACAACCTCACAGCAGCTCTTCCGTTTCCATTGGCAGCCCCATCACCATATGCATGTCAGCCATCTCAGCAGTCGTGAAGCGCTCCATGTTACGCGTACTACGTCCGATTTAAGAATGCCCGCGGCAAGCGCGAGTCTAGCCACTTCACCTTTTAGCCAATTGCAGCGGCGCCCTCTCGCGCCGATGGTGACGTCAGCGGACATACACTTATAGACGAAAAGGGTTTGTCTTGGTGTTGCCTATCCCCCCTTACAATTTGTACAGAAAGTTTTCAAACACCCTGTATATAATATATATATATATATGAGATGCATGAAATATATATACATATACTGTATATATGTCATTGTGTATGTATATATTAGTGGTGGACCAGATATCCGCGTCATTTTTAACATCCGCATCCGCACTTCTGACTGCGAATGTCATGCGGATATTACCTCTAATAAATTATGCAATTTTACAATTAAATTAGCTTATAAAGTAGCTTATAAGGGCCAGTCATGCACATTTCATGTAAAGTATTAATTAA
>JAJOZX010017987.1:15000-42660 GCA_023014485.1 Bathynomus jamesi
AAGGAAACAATCTTATATGTTGTTTCAAAATTCTCCCCTACCGGCGACGTGTGAATTACTCCTGTTTCAGATGAGTGTCACCCTCTTGATTTACGTGGACAGTTTTGGGTACGCTGCTAGATATCTTAAATAGTTTGTGGAACATGTACAGGTAGCATACATGTTCTGAAAAAACCCCGACCGTTTTTGGTATTTTGTACGATCCTTTTTTGTATTTTGTACAAAATCGGTAATTTTAAAATTTCAACATACTACCGGATGTTCAGAAACTACCGCAACCCATGGCGTGTATATTATAATACTCTTGGTTACATATATATATATATATATATATATATATATATATATATATACAGTATAGCGCCGTTTATCCGAACGCCCCGACTATCCGGATGTCCAATTATCCGGATCAAATTTTGAAAATTAAAAAAAAAAAATTTCGTTGTAAAAAATTTTTCGCTGCCAACCACACAAATGTTAAACGTGAGCAAAACATGTTTGGGTCACTTTGTAGCAAAGGGTAGAAACGCTTGGAATTCGTTGAAAAATACTACGCTCTGGAAGGCATGGAATAAAATGTTTAAAATTGCCTCTAAAGAGGAGGACAAAGACGAAGAAGAAATTGTCAGTGACAGAGCAGTAATACTAAAAGAAATCCCTGGATGCTCGGATTATAATTTAGAAGCTGTTAGAGTGGATGAACTGTGACGCTGATGATCCTGGCTAACAACTCTTAACAGAAGAAGAAGAGATCGTCGAAGTTGTACAAGAAGATGAAGAAGCTCAAGAAGAAAGTAAGGGGACTGATAATAAAGATTATGAGGGGCCGTCACACGCAAAGGCTTTCAAATGTCTGGACACTGCAATGACATAGTTGGAGGGGCACGAAGAATGTGACTCTGTTCAGCTGCTTTGCCTGAAAAGATTGCGTGATTTAGCTGCAAAACAAAAAGAAAGTTTTTCTTAAAGCAGCTATCAATCACTCATTTCTTGTCTTAAATAAATTACAATACAGTACATACATTTTCTGTATGTATTTTTGTTGACTACTGTATTAATATTATTGTAAAAGATATGTTCAAGATACACAGTGCCGTGCAGAGAACATTTAAGGGTCAGGGGCTCAAGGCCAGAAAAGGACACCTCTTTGGGAGTGCTGAAAAAGGGCACTTCTGAGTAATGGAGGGAAAAGGGCAGGGACTCAAACCCCTGTAGCTTCCCCTCCCTCCGCACGACCCTGAAGATACATGGACTGTATGTACCTACCTTACAGTACTGCAACATATGATTTTTTTAATAATGTCCAATTATCCGGATTTTCGATTATCCGGACTACCCTTAGCCCTAATTAGTCCGGATAATCGGGGCTCTACTATATATATATATATATATATATATATATATATATATATATATATATATATATATATATATATATATATTAGGGTGGTCCCCCAAAAAATTTCCGAATTTGTCACATGATACCTTCTAGTTATGTTACATAGAGTATTTTAGCACTCTGCCTGAAATACAGGGCGTCCCAAAAAAATGTATACACACTTTAAATAATTATAAAGGCAGTGTTTATTAAAATACATTTCATTTTCAAAATGTAATAGAATCTACAGACATTATTTAATTGTTTTGTCAACGCCTGTTTTCAAACTGACGTCCGTTCTGGTCCAGGCACTGCTGATAACGCGAAGCAATGGAATCGCAAACATCACGAAACATTTCGTTTGGTATTTGTGTGCATTCTCGTTCAATGGCTGCTCTCAATTCAACGACTGTTGCAGGTTTTATAGCATAGACTTTGTCTTTTAAGTATCCCCATAAAAAAAAGTCTAGTGGTGTGAGGTCTGGTGAACGCGGAGGGTATTCTACGAAACCCCTTCGTCCAATCCACATCCACATCGTGCCAAGTACCACTCGCAATACTCCACTCTTCGGTCCGGATCATCTTCATTAATAGCATGGACTAATCTTGGAATGTAACTTTTCCATTGACAGCGCTTCAAAATGCGTTGGACAGACGATTCTGAAATTCCTACCTCACGACTCGCTTGCCGCACAGATTTTCTTGGACTTTGGTGATACGTTTCCAGTACTCTTTCTTGCTTTGTGGGCTTGTCGATGTCCGTGTCTTCCGGAACGCTTCTTGTGGACATTCTGAACAGTTCCATCGGCTTCAAACTTATCTCTAATTCGAGTGATGGTAAGTCGCGTTGGTGGATCTGTTTGAAACTCCCTCCTAAACTGTCTTTGCACTTCAACTGCGTTTTCACACTTCCAGTAGCATTTTAGAATGAATTTCCTTTGTTCAAAGCTTAGTCTGACGGCCGTTATTAATTCTAATGGGTTTAACTTGGAAAGAAAGAAACATCAATTGAGCTATCAGCTGTTAAAGTGTGTATACATTTTTTTGGGACGCCCTCTATTTATACAGTCAGTTAATTTTTAGGGGCGACTGCAGGATACTAAAACCATTGTAATACCTACTCAAAATATACTTGAAAATTAAGAAAGATTTGTAACATTACTGCGTTATAAAAAATGGATGACTTTTTAAAGCAATAATTGGGTGTTGTATTACGCCTTTACTTAAGAAAAAAACACTAAGAAGTAAGAACTAAGGAATGAACACTTCAAATTTTCAAGTATTGTTTGAAGGTCCAGCTCCTTCACTGACAAACAAATGCTTATTAGGTTCTGGAAATTTTGAACGGTGTTCCGAGACTACTTGCAGTAAGAATTGTTTCTGCTCTTTACTTTTAGTAAGAAAACAATTGAAATCTTGAATCACTTTTACACGTCTTTCTGCTGCGTCATTCACAACCCTAAGACTCCTCACACACACACACACACACAAGAACCATGAATAATGTGACGTAACTAATGACAAAACAAAAAATTACCACGTTCCAAAATTTCTGAATTAATTCGCAACTAAGTAATATGGGTCTCGTCAAAATATGATTTGGATATATATATATATATATATATATATATATATATTATATATAATAAACAGGAACACCAGAGAAAATACAAACATCCTTCAAGGTTTAATATTACCAACGTTTCGGAATGCACTAATTCCATCTTCAGGGCTAAAACAATAAAATTCCAAATCACATACAAAAATACAAATTGCTTAACAATTTAAAATAAACTTAAAAAAAAAAAAAAATTATAAAAAGTGGCTAAGAAAATGTAAAACATTAAAACTAAAAGGTAAATAAATGTAAAGTTAAAAAGGTTAAAATTATAAAAAAAAAAAGTAAAAGCATTAAAACTGAAACGTAAATGAAATAAACTAGTACCTTAACCAAAACATAGCAGATCTATCGATGATTCGTCAGAATTTAGGTCTGGTTTTAGTTTATAAATAAACAAAGACTCCATAATTTTAAGCTTAAGGTCAGAGCTTCCGGCAGCAAGTACGGCGAAATTAGACTGTGAAATTGGGTGGTCATTGTTGTGCGAGTGATCACGTATGAGAGAATTAGGTGGTTTGCCAAGGGGTAAATTTGTACGGACCGATTTACCGAGATGTTCGTAAATACGAGATTTTAAATGTCTTTTAGTTTTTCCTATATATGACCCCATACAGTGGTCACACTTGTATTGATAAACTATGGATGACTTAAGAAGTGTAGGAATAACATCCTTGTATTTAAATAAATGGTAAATCGATTTAGACGGGGTGAATATAATTTTTATACATAGTTGTGGGTAGAATTCCTTGAGCAATTTTAAAAGTTTGTTTCTAATGTTAAAACTTGAGGTTCCCATATAGGGTAAAGTAAAATACAGGATATCTTTGGGGACTGTAATTAAGTCTCTAGTTGTAGGGCTTATTAGTCTACTTAAGGTTCTGCCTATTGTAGTCTCCACCAGTCTAGAAGGGAAATTATTCTTGGCAAGGAGTTTTCGGATGAAATCTAGTTCATCGTGTAGTTTAAAGTAATCTGAACAGATATTGAAAGCTCTATTGGTCAGAGTCGAAATTAAGTTTCGTTTGAAACCTAAAGGGATAAAGGAAGAAAAGTTCGTAGTAAGATTGGTGAATGTCGGCTTTCGGTAAACGGAAGTTTCAAAAGAGGAATTAGTTTTTATTATCTTAATGTCCAGAAAAGACAGAGAGCTATTAGATTCAACTTCTGAAGTAAATTGAATATTAGGGTGCTTAGAATTAAGGTAATGACGAAACAAAGGGATATGGTCTGGTGATTTAAACAGGAGAAAAGTGTCATCAATATATCTTCTATAAAAAACCGGTTTAAAGTTGGAAGGACACTCATTCAACCATTTGACTTCATGATGACACAGAAACGCGTTAGCTAAGGTGGGACCAAGAGGCAGACCCATTTGAACACCTTCAGTCTGTTTAAAATATTCACCGTTGAATATAAATAATAAATATAAGGTCTTCCACGGAAAATTTTAGTAGTTCTTTCACTTGACCTCTATTAAAACCCTGCACAGTATCAGTATTATTAAAAAGATTGTCAATACATATATCAATAATTTCTGCAACAGGCACATTGGTAAATAAAGATTTTACATCGAAACTAGCCATTGTGTAAGAATTATTATTTAATGAGGTAATTTCTCTAACGAAAGAAAAAGAATCCCGTGCTGTATACAAAATTATAAGTTATAGGTGATAGTATGGGAACCAAGAATTTTGAAAGGTTATAACTAAAAGTTCCTAGAGCCGATAAAATTGGCCTAAGTGGACAACTAGGTTTGCGTATTTTAGGGAGTCCATACATAATGCCTGGGCTGGATCCAGAAACAAATAATTTAGAAAAAACTGTGTCTGAGATTATATTATTAGATTTAAGTTTTCTAAGATACCTATTAATTTTATCTTCCTGTTTTAAAATTAAAGCAAAAATGTCACCAGTTACTTTAATAAATCTAGTTGCATCATTTAAAATATCTAACATTTTATTGACATAAACATTCCTGTCCAAAAGAACAACGCCATTGCCTTTGTCTGGTCTTGTAACCACCAATGACTTGTCCAAAGACAGATTTCTTAGACTTTGAAACTCTTCCAGCTCCATATTAGATCTATTGCCATAAGGGTTAAAAGCATAAAATGAAGTAAAAGCTAAATTACGTAAATTATTAGATAAAAAGTTAAAACCTTTACTATGTGGGTCAAAGAATGAATGTTTAAAAAGGTCCTTAAAAAATAACTCAAAGTTGAGGAAATAATCGTAAAAATTAAGTTTCTTTGGAGTAAGAGAGAATTTCAGGCCTTTACAAAGGGCAGATTTTTGAATATCACTGAGAACTTTGGAAGAATAATTAAAGATGAGATCATTAGCTGCTAGATTACACTGGTCAACAAAGATTTTTCATCAGAGTAAACTTTGTGGTGGCTGGATAGCATTTTTCACGCTGATTCCAAAACTGCATTCAGATGTTTTCTAGCACGTATAGTTTTCAAGATGAAGGCATATATATAACTACACAGATTTAACCATTTTAAATAGGCAAAATACTAATATTTCAACATTTGATTGTGTTTATTTTATTGTGTTTTTTTAGTTTATTCATCTTATTTATTTCAATTATCTTAATTATACATCTTATGTATTTCATTCAGGTGTGAGCTTTTACGTCTAGCAGCATTGTGATTCAGGCAACAACGCCGTGCTTTGTGTGTCAAAAGATCAGTCCAGTCCAAGAACTTGTTGTGTCAAGTTGGTGTACATTTTTTTTTAATTTATAGTTTGCTCAGGTCAGTCAACATGCCTCGACAATGTAAGAATGACCCCGACAAGTTCTGTTTCGTATGCAGCCAGTTCACAACTAAAACACAGCGACGAAGTATTACAACCGACATTAAGAAAATATAAAAGCTATACTTTGGTTGCCATCTAGGTGACCAAGATAAACCATGGGCGCCACATCAAATCTGTTCTGACTGTTCAAATGGATTATGTGATTGGCTTAACAAAAAGAAAGCTTCAATGCCATTTGCCATATCCATGATATGGAGGGAGCCGAGAGATCATCATGAAGACTGTTATTTTTGTAGTGTGAACTTAATGGGGTTTTCTGCCAAGAACAAACACCAGATTGTATATCCAAACTTGGATTCAGCACGTAGACCAGTAAAACATGATGAAACATTGCCCATTCCAATTCCCCCAAGTGATAGGCTAGATTCTATCATAGATGACATGGAAAGTGATGAAGGTGCAACTGACGTTTCCGGACCATCTACAGAACCAGAGTACACTTTTGAAGGTAGACATTTAGAGCCTAAAAAGTTAACCCAAGGACAGTTGAATGATCTTGTTAGAGACTTATCGCTGTCTAAAGAGAAATCAGAGCTTCTCGCCTCAAGACTAAAGGAGAACAATTTACTTGAGAACAATGTTCATATTAGTTACTACCGAAAGCGGAATTTTGAATTAACAGCGTTCTTTTCAGTAGACGGTCCTCTCTGTTATTGCCATGACATCAATGGACTATTTACAGCCATATCTCAGACGTATGTGGCATATGAGTGGCGCCTCTTTATTGATTCGTCGCAGAGAAGCCTGAAAGCAGTTCTTTTGCATAATGGTAATATAATGCCATCCATCCCCATTGCCCATTCCGTCCATCTAAAAGAGATATATGACAATATGGATATACTACTTAACTTAAGGCAATCAAATACGACAGTCATCAGTGGAATGTTTGTAGAGATCTAAAAGTTATAGGAATGCTTATGGGTATGCAGTCAGGATTCACAAAATTTTGTTGTTTCCTTTGCCTGTGGGACAGTCGCGCCACTATAGAACATTACACCAAAAGTGACTGGCCACTTAGGTATACATATGTCCCAGGGATAAGCAATGTCCAGTCTCTCCCTTTAGTGGATCCCCAAAAGATCTATCTGCCACCTCTTCACATTAAACTTGGTTTAATGAAGAATTTTGTTAAAGCAATGGGTAAAGTCAATTCTGAAGGGTTCCAATACCTTTCAAGGAAATTTCCGAAGGTTACTGCAGCAAAATTGAAGGAAGGAATTTTTGTTGGGCCACAAATAAGGGAGGTTTTGAATGACACTGAATTTGAAAAAGTCCTAAGTCCGCTGGAATTGAAGGCTTGGCTGGCGTTCAAATGGATATGTGAAAACTTTCTTGGAAGCAACAAGTCACCTGCGTATAAGGATGGAGTCAAGAACCTCCTTGATGCCTTCAAAGAAATGGAGTGTCGAATGTCGTTAAAAATTCACTTCCTGCATTCCCACTTAGATTTCTTTCCTGAAAACCTTGGTGCAGTGAGTGACTAGCAAGGAGAGCGCTTCCATCAAGATATTCAGATGATGGAGAAGCGCTACCAAGGATATTGGAATGAAAGCATGATGGCGGACCATTGTTGGATGCTGTATCGTGACAATCCAGGCCAAATTTACAAAAGGAAATCACACTCACAGCGCTTTTAATAAAATAATGTATATATTCTTTATTTATACATTGAATAAAGTATATGATGTATTTGTTGTTTAGCATTCCTAAGTGTGATCTATACATCCATAAATTTTCTTATAGCAATATCAAAAACTTAAAAATATCAAAACCAGTGTATCTATATAACTATACGTGCTAGAAAACAAATAAAACCAGATTCGGAATCAGCGCGAAACATGCATTAAGAAAAGTGTGATCATGTTTGTGATGAGAAAAAAAAGTTTCATTTTGTTGGCCAGTGTTATTACTCGTATTATATCCTAATTTTTGGAGTTTCCTGTTCTGAACAAAATTCACCCTTGCAATACATTTCAAATTGCCCGTCTGAATGACGTTCAAAAGATGTGTTGAATCTATACCAGACAACAGAGACTTAAAATCACAAGTAGACCGATTAAGATCCCGATTACATTCATTACTGAGCCTTTTCTTAAATTTAATTTCTGCATCTAGTAATTGTTTTTGACAGTTCCTAAGGTTTCACTTTTTTGTAAATGAAAGTTACTAAGTTTGAACCTCAAAAAGCCAGGAATCAAACCCTGGTTTCTGCAGCAAGTAAGGAACCGCAAATCACACTGAAGTTTTCTAGCCTTGTAGTCAAGTTTTTCAAGTCTTCTATACATGTGCAATGCTGGTCTTCCATAGCGTTTGGTGATTATATCGGCTATTGATTGGTGGCGCGGAAAACTTTACATTTATTTACTTTTAGTTTTAATGTTTTACATTTTCTTAGCCACTTTTTATAATTTTTTTTTTTTTTTAAGTTTATTTCAAATTGTTATTAAGCAATTTGTATTTTTGTATGTGATTTGGAATTTTATTGTTTTAGCCCTGAAGATGGAATTAGTGCATTCCGAAACGTTGGTACTATTAAACCTTGAAGGATGTTTGTATTTTCTCTGGTGTTCCTGTTTATTATGTATAAACTGCGTTTTCCGCGCCACCAATCAATAGCCGATATATATAATATATATATATATATATATATATATATATATAAACGAATCCCATTATAAGTTTCTTACCTCATCCCACTTTTGTTAATTATGAGATTTGCCCTATGTTAAGTTGTGTACACTATAATGTATAAATTTACTTTTGCCTTGAGCGACCTTCAAATATTGCATAATTCATACAAAAATTGCCGCGTAGTATTTATTCAACATAAAGATCAAAATAAAGGTACTACAAAAGAAAAAAAAAGCAAACTTTAAAAAAAAAATTATTATTTTTTGTACCACCCTGTAATTTCTAAACACCCAATATTATTGCTTTGTAACCATGTATATGATACAGTATGAGGTTTCTTCTTTTTTTTTGTTGTGGGAAGTTGTTTGCGCAGTGAATTAGTCGACTGTTTTAATACAGGTATTACCATGAACAAAAAGTATGCTGATCTTTGATAAACTAATCCATTGTGAACTAATCCTTTGTTGATTCAGAGTCATAAAAATAAATTAATAAATACCGCATGCAACTAATTACAATGTAATAAATTTAATGAAGGAAGTAAAATGTACCCCACTTTCGTGCACCTAACCTGGCTGTCTAATAACTTTTTTATCTCTAGGTATATTTAAAGCTGAAAACATAAAAAAGGTGTTTGTTGAAGTACTGTATATAATAATAATAATATCACACACACACACACACACACACACACACACACACACACACACACACACCTCAAGAATATTTGATTATATATAATTTTTAATCAAATATTCCTGAGGCACTTTAAACCCATGATATCGTATTAGATTAATAAAACTTAAAAAAAAAACTAAGCACTTATCTGATTTAAGCTTTTTGTTACGTAAAAGCTCTTTCCTGTAAAAAAAAAAAAAAACCCAGAAGAAGGGTTAATTAACAACCAAGTAAATTTGTTGGATGTTTCAGAATGTAAAAATGTTCATTTATCATGTTATAAACATGTTTGATACACGTTCTAGACGTCTTCAGATCTGGTTTAAACATTCATAATATTCTGAATGAGGCAAGAATTGCATAGTGGCAAGTTTTTGCTATGTAATTATTGCTTAAGAAAGGCAACACCGTAAATTTTTGAAGCTGTAAAATTAGAATTGTTTTAATGTAAAATATAGTTGTAAAAATTACTAGTGTTATCTATTAACTTATCTTTGTGATTAGATACCTTGTTAAGGTACTTTTTCATATATATATATATACACAAACTCAGAATGGTCCCCTGAGAAACTTATATGTTAAACACAGACCGTGCATGGAACAAGGACGGTCTATGTTTAACATATATATATACATATACTGTATATATATAGTGGTTCAAAAGTCACGATCGAGTAACATCTATTTATTTATTTTAGAATTTTTACAATACAGTTTTAAAAAAAGCAAACTTCACACAGCGACAATATATATATATATATATATATATATATATATATATATATATATATATATACACGGTGAACCAAAAGTAGGTGGACAGTAGGTTGAATACGGTTTGTGTTATATTATATTATAACTATGGTGTTCATTATAACTATGGTGTTTGTGTTTTATTATATTAAATATTATAACTAAATTTATTTAAATTTTTTTTGTATTATAGTATACAAAAAAATTAAATATGTATTCTCAAAATAAACGTTATCATTTACTGTCCACCTACATTTGGTTCACCCTATATATATATATTACTTCAATTTTGATAGTGTATATATATATATATATATATATATATATATATAATTGTGTATATATCATGGTTCTCATGATTAAACAAATTGCATGACTAAAACTTATCATTCACTTATCCAAAAATTCGTGTTCGACATTCGTATTTTGAAAAAGTCACTCGCGAATTCCGAAATCATCATCATTATATATATATATATATATATATATGAAAAATTATTTCACGAAAGTAACACGTGAAAATATATATGATGAATAAAACCACGAAGGAAACGAAACACAGAGTGGTGCTCAAGCGCTTTCGTCTAATGACATCCTCAGGAACACTGAATTACATAGAGTTCAAGTCTATATATATAGGTTACAAAAAAAAAAATATATATATATATATAGTAAAAATAGAAATACAAATTGTGGGAGGAGCATACACATTTGTGAGGAAAACTACCAATTTTAGCACTTTGCCCGAATTCAACACAAGCTCAAATGGATTGTTTACAACCAATTTTATAGATAATGCCAAATGATATATAGGTCACAAAAATAAAAATAAAAAAAAAAATAAAAAATAAAAAAAATAAATTGAAAAATAAAAATTGTAAGAGGAGCATACAAGCTCGAATTTTAGTACTTTGCCCGAATTCAACACAAGCTCAAATGGATTGTTTACAACCAGTTTTATAGATAATGCCAAATGATATATATGGGCCAGATACACAAAATATCGTTGACGTACCGCAACCATGGGATGCCAACCCCCAGGATTCTCGGAATGTAAGTAATTTCGAAAAACTCCATATAAATATTGGAGAGGAGGGGCACTTTGTCAAGGAATTTTTTAGTACTTCCATATTTCCCGGGCTTTTTAGGCATTGCTAATGTACTTTTGGATATTAATGTAATATTTTCATATAACAATATTGTGAAAAATATCAGTAAAAAATAGCCCTACCAATAATTCAGGTATTATCTATAAAATTGGGTGTAAACAATGTGATTCCTTTTACATTGGTCAGACGATAAAGGATTTGCACACGCGTTTAAAACAGCATCAATATTCCGTTAGAACGGGACAGTCGTCCAGTGCCCTTTTTGTCCATTTGTCAGAGTTATCCCATTGTATTGATTGGAATAATGCTTCAGTTTTGTTTCACTCTAGCAACATTGTTGATAGAAATATTCTTGAGTCTGCTATTATTCAACTTACAAATAACTTTAACATGAGCAAAGGTCTTTTTCAACTCGATCCCATTGTTTTGAATTCGTTCAGAACGGATTTAAACAAGAAGGGCAGAGCGTTAAACCTTTGGTAATTCTTCCCTTATAAATTTGCATGCTCCTCTTACAAT
This sequence comes from Bathynomus jamesi, assembly GCA_023014485.1. Classification (NCBI taxonomy): domain Eukaryota; kingdom Metazoa; phylum Arthropoda; class Malacostraca; order Isopoda; family Cirolanidae; genus Bathynomus; species Bathynomus jamesi. The sequence continues at coordinate 26,513 of JAJOZX010017987.1, forward strand.
TTTTATTTTTCGATCTATTTTTATTTTTATTTCTTTATTTTTATTTTTATTTTTTTGTGACCTATATATCATTTAGGCATTATCTATAAAATTGGTTGTAAACAATCCATTTGAGCTTGTGTTGAATTCTGGCAAAGTGCTAAAATTGGTAGTTTTCCTCACAAATGTGTATGCTCCTCCCACAATTTTTATTTATATTTTTACTATATATATATTTTTTTTTTTTTTAACCTATATATAGTCTTGAACTCTTTATGTACTTCAGTGTTCCTGAGGATATCATTAGACGAAAGCACTTGAGCACCACTCTGTGTTTCCTTTCCTTCGTGGTTTTATTCATCATATATAAATTATATATATAGATAGATAGATAGATAGATAGATATAAAATATTAATTATTTTTTTCATTATTTGCTTCATGTTTATAGAAAGGTTATCCCTCGAAATATTTCATGCATAAGTATCGTCGTCGTACTTCACTTGTACCTCCTGCGTGAGTCAAATTTGCGTGCGAGGGACGGAGTCATGCACGTATGCACAGTTCTAAGCGGAAAAAAAAAAGAAAAAAAAAGATTTTGGCACGTGTCAACTAGAAAGTCTATTTTGTGTTTCGCAAAAAAATATATGTAATTTTAAAAATTTAAATAATATTATATCACAGCAATTAATTCGTAATGAATTTTCATGACTGTATACTGGTTCTTATATCATATATACATAAGATAAAGATAATACACACCCCACACCCACCTACCTACACCTTCATATATATATATATATATATATGATGAAAAGATAAAAATAACCACGAAAGAGAATGAAAACACGGAATGGTGCTCAAGCGTTTTCGTCTAATGACATCCTCAGGAACACATTTTCCTTCGTGGTTATTTTCATCATAAATATTATTCACGTGTTACTTTCGTGAAATAATTTATATATATATATATATATATATATATATATATATATATATAGAAATAATTTATATATATATATATATATAGAAATAATTTATATATATATATATATATATATATATATATATATATATATATATATTACATTGAAATTGTTCAAATGGAACCTGAATTCCAGTTCAGTCATTAGTTATCAACCAATTATAACATATGTCATTCTGAGGTCAAATCGATGACGATGTGACATTTAATTTATCACGACTGTTACATTACAAGCGTTGAAGCATTATTTAAAGTCAAGAGTAAATGGTAAAAGTAATGATACATTATGAAAAATTGGTGAAAGTTGCTAAATAGATGAGGAGTAAGCATGCAAATTCTATTCTCGTTACGTATGTTCAGGCGTGTATGTTCAGAAGTTCTGGCCTAATATATAATATATATATATATATATATAATATATATATATATATATATATATATATGATGAATAAAACCACGAAGGAAAGGAAACACAAAATGGTGCTCAAGCGCTTTCGTCTATATATATATATGGGATGAATTTGACAATAAAACACGTGAAATGAATGAATGCGAGGTGTAGCTTTGAATACACGAAAGACCTTGGAATCGTTTTTCTTTTTCCTTGTGGGTTTGCAGCATATATATATAATATATATATATATATATATATACACACACAGTTGTCCTGAACAAACAAGACTTTTCTACATGACTGTACAAGACCAAGTTCTGCATGATATTGCTGTTCTGACAATTAAGTGAGTCGTGCCCGATGAGGCTTTAGACCTAGATCCAGCTCTGCTGAATAAGAATAAGACGAAATAATTAGAATCACCCTTCCTGTTGCAATTGTATAGTTTTAACCCAGCCCATAACTGTCCTAAGCCAGTCTGAAAAATGGGGAGGGGGACAGTTTCCCTTTTAAAAGGGTCTTATTTTTTCTCGCGGTTGGTGGAATTACCGCCCCTCTCAGTGCCTAGAAGGACGTAAAACGTAACAACCAACTAACTTTCTAGTTCTCCGCCTGATTCGGAATATATTTGGAATTATATGAGTCAGTCAGTAAGGTGCCAAACCACAACCCGAATTCGAAATTGGTTTCTGTGGGTTAAATCAGTGAGAAGGGTCAGTAACTGACACAGCGCTCAAGCCAAGTAATGCGGCCCATTGCGCTAACTCCTGCGTTATTATTACCAGTCGAACCTACGACCTCGGTGGCTTCACATCGCTTATAGGGAAACGGTGTTACCCAGTGAGCAACGGACGTGACGTATCTATGGATTGCGCGTATATACTCCCTCTCGATCTTGACCCTCACATTTTACCTTTCTATTATAACCATGAAGAAAGTTTTGAGGGAACGAAAACGTTCAAGATGACAGGAAACTACGGGAGGATTTGCAGGAAAGGCCGCGTGGATTACCTAAAACATTGCTTGTGTCAGACTGCCGCATCGAGAAGCGTGTCACCAGATATCAAAACTTCATTGATAGGAACTGACAGTCAACAAATAATCTTAATTTTCTTGGGAAAAACATGGGTGGCACGTGATAAATAAGATCTATTTTATTTATTCATTTATCTTTGTAAGTTATTTTAGAGGGACTGTCTCCATACCTCAATCAAATTCTCAATCTTATGCGGTAACTTCATAGTATAAATGAGCATGTGTATGTAGTATATTCACACACACACACACACACATATATATATATATATGCTGTATATATAATATACTGATTCTACTCAGTCAAAAGTAATAGTAACATACTAACCAATTAAGTTGAATGAATATTCATTTACTGGGGCACTAGTGCCAAGTTCATTAATTCAAACGCAAATATATATATATATATATATGTTTTAAGCTTTACCACACACACACACACACACACACAAAGAAAAACCAGTGTTCGTACCTGGCTCACAGGAAAGTAGAGCTGTCCTCGTCTTCACCACTTTACAAGGGTTGGGGGTGGCCTTGCTTTCGCAGGAATCGCTCCTGGCGAAGAAGCAGTATTGAAAAACATCACGTTCTGCCAGGTAAAAACACTGTTGGACTGTGGTTACATGCAGTTTCTAAGCATTTTACAGTATACGAGTATGTCCCACGTTAACAGCAGTTTTTTCTTAATAAATTCTGCCCCTTTCTGTAAATAGTATAGCAATTTACCAATTTACATTCAACAAAACCGATTTACACTGAGGTAAAAATAAAGAATTTTTTTTTACGTTATTTTACTTCTAAAACTAAAATTGAAAAAAGAAATTCTTTTACATAAAAATTCCAGAAATTTTTTAAACAAAGTTTGAATTTAGTTTTGACTCCACTGATTTTAGTGTGGTTAAGGCCAAACATTTTATTCTGTCCTAGGGGAGGCTTCTATATGCAACAAAGAGTAAAATTGTTTCCACGGATTAGAAGTGGAGAGAGAGAAGAGAGAGAGAGAGAGAGAGAGAGAGAGAGAGAGAGAGAGAGAGAGAGAGAGAGAGAGAGAGAGAGAGAGAGAGAATAAAACATTGTGCAGAAAGAGGAGGAAAATTTTAGAACAGACAAATACAGTCGTAAATGCATGTAGATTGTCAGAAGAACAGATGTGTCTTCACTGACAGACATATATATATATATACACACACAAACTCAGAATGGTTCCCTGAGAAAATTATATGTTAAACACAGACCGTGCATGGAACAAGGAACTCTTCTGGGAAAATTAAATCCACTATAGTCCGAATAAGTAATGGTAAATGACAAATACCATAGTTTTTTTCTTTTTCATGATGTTAGCCCGACGTGGGCAACGGGTCTCTCGCAAAGAGATCCCATAAATATAGCTTCCCTCACCAGCTATCTGCAAAGCAGACAGGATCCAGCTTTGGGACATGGATCTAGGGTTTAAAGCAAGCCTAGTCCCCCTACATTCAGAACCTCTATATAAGTAAAAGACTCGTTGCATTCACGTCGGATTGAATAAATCAAAGAAAAAGGGGGTAACTATTGTATTTTAGCCAAAAAAACCAAAACTTAAACCTCAACCGGGACATTGAGCGTCCACTTTTCAAGGCACGTAACACGTCCGTTTAATATACACAAACTCAGAATGGTTCCCTGAGAAAATTATATGTTAAACACAGACCGTGCATGGAACAAGGAACTCTTCTGGGAAAATTAAATCCACTATAGTCCGAATAAGTAATGGTAAATGACAAATACCATAGTTTTTCTTTTTCATGATGTTAGCCCGACGTGGGCAACGGGTCCTCTCGCAAAGAGATCCCATAAATATAGCTTCCCTCACCAGCTATCTGCAAAGCTGGATCCTGTCTGCTTTGCAGATAGCTGGTGAGGGAAGCTATATTTATGGGATCTCTTTGCGAGAGACCCGTTGCCCACGTCGGGCTAACATCATGAAAAAGAAAACTATGGTATTTGTCATTTACCCTTACTTATTCGGACTATAGTGGATTTAATTTTCCCAGAAGAGTTCCTTGTTCCATGCACGGTCTGTGTTTAACATATATATATATATATTTTGAGAGAGAGAGAGACACACACACAGAAATAACAGATATATAATATATATATATATATATATATATTATATATATTGAGAGAGAGAGACTCACACCACATAGAAATAACACAGACAGATAGACAAATAAATGGTCAAATACAAAGAAGGATTTTCGGGAGTGTCATTAACCTTTCAGGAGCTTTTTTTCATTTTCTTTTTCTCTTTTTTTAACTTTTAAGCTTTGAGTTGAAAAGAAGATTACAGAAATCCCTTTTGAGGTTTTATTTAAATGCAATTTATATTTTTATTTAAGAAGAGGACAAATGAATTTACTAAATTGTGAACAAATGATATGAAGGGATCATTCTTTATTCAGTTTTGTAGTTCGTTATATTGTGTGTGTGGTGTGTGTGTGTACCTAAAACGTAAAAAACAAAATTTAGCAAAGTATTTGATATAAGGAAATTTAACCTTTTTGTATAATGGGCACGACTGGAATGCAATTACATTACTGAACATTGTGCTTTTTAACCTCCCCTCTGCGGGTATTATGCCCGACATTATTTAGCTTTCAAGACTGAGAAAAGTAACATATATATATATATATATATATATATATATATATATATATATATATATATATATATATATATATATATATTAACATCAGATATATTTTGATTCGTGATGACACTTGTCAAGATTTGTGAGATTCTCTCAGAAAGATATGACGTAAGTTTCATCATTTTGTTATCGTACATTTAACACGTTATTTTTTTATCATTTTGGCAGATTTTTCTATAATTTTTATTAACATTGGAAAGTTGTACGAAATTCATTATATCAATGAAACATTATTACCAAAAAAGGAGCTTCTGGATTCCTTTGAATTTATTTGGTAAACTTAAATGTTTAGAATAATATGTAACTTTTTCACCAAAGCTGTACTTCAGTGGACACTGATGAGGGGCACAGGTTGTTTACGGATTAACAGATAGTAAAGACTTCATTGTTTTCCATACCCATTCAGGGTACGAGCAGTTCACAGCATCATTGTCAACGACAGAGAGGGTCAGTCAGTATATTAGCGAGGCTTCCATACGTGCTTTATCTTCACTGGAAGAGATAGAAAGAGTGCTTTTAGTTACCATATTTCAATAGATAATCCAATCCATCTATCTTTTTACGTTCGCTCGTCGTTAGTTTGTATTGCTAGCACAGATGGTTGTTTAAAGGTTCGGATGCATAATTCATCAGGAGCAAAATGTATCTTAAATTTGTGTTCCCGACGAGGATTGGAATAAATTGACTGTGAGACGATTAGTCGATTAGGCTCAGCTGTATTTGCTATGTTTCTCTGTATTTTCAGTACATCATCAAAAAGATTATCAAATTTAACGAACATAAATCAGTAAGTTTTTATCCAAAGTAATTTATTTATTTCAAATTCATTTTGACATTCAACCACATCATCATATATATATATATATATCAGCGTTCGTAGCTCAGTGAACAACACCGTTTCCCAAAAAGCGAAATGAAGACGCTGAAGCCGGAGTTCGAACCCCGGATGATGCTAGTAATAATAATATATGATAGATAGAGCGATGGGACGTCTGGGACGCATTAGTTGGCCTGACCTCTATGCCAGTTTCTGGCCCTCCTGACTATATATATATATATATATATAATCAAAGGAAGGGACACAGACTGGCACAGAGTTCAGGCTGGACAAACGCGGCCCATTGAGCTAATTCATGGAATTATTATTAACCAGCACCATCGGGGATCGAATCCTCGACCTCAGTGTCTTTACTTCGTTTAAGGGGAATTGGGAAAGGGTAAAAATAGGCAGAGCTGGGCACTTGCGGCATATTTTGCGGTACTGCGGTACTGCGGTACTACCAAACTACCAAACCGGTACGCGGAAATTTGAATGCGGTAGCGGTACTGCGGTACTTTCAGCGATCCTTTGCGGTACTGCGTTATGCGGTCCCGGTTTGGTAGTTTGGTAGTACCGCAGTACCGCAAAATATGCCGCAAGTGCCCAGCTCTGAAAATAGGACCGTAGAGCAATCTAGGAGAGGTATTTTTTTTATGAAAAGTCTAATGTGAAGCAGGAAATCGTACAGCGAAAATGGGAATGAATCAATTTGAGAATTTCCTCCTTCGAAATTCCAGCGTTCAGATTTTTCACAGTTGGACGAAGGTTGAAATAGGAATGACAGAGATTTGAAAGAAATTCATTTCAAACATTAGAGTTCATAAAATATTCAAACTTCGGACCGTAGTTTGGAAATTTCTAAAAGGGGTTCCGGAGTGAACGAAATTTCCAAAACTTGGAGCATTCCGAATTTTAGAACATTTATTATTATAAAATAATTTTGAACAATATGGATTCACAGCATGGGGCAGTACAAAGAATTATATACTGTATCCGCTAGAAGCAATCCATAAAAAATGTTTACAAACTCTCTTAGACAATGATAGCAGACGATCTCATACCTCTCCAATGTTCAGAAACGTAAATATTCTAAAACTAAATGATCTGTATAAACTTAGTGTCGGTATCAGTATGTACAAAGGTACTAATAATAGAAACTATACTTCGTCCATTCACAGGGCGATTACCCACCATCAGATCAACCATAATCATAATACAAGGCTTCCCAATGATTTCATACATAAACAAAATTATTCCATGCAAATTGCAGGGAATGCTCTCTCCTACAAAGGGGTAGATATCTTGAACGCTATACTCATAAACATCAGCCAAACACCATCACTAATATCGTTTCGCAGTTCACTAAAGAAACACTTTATAAACTCCTACTAATGTATGTGTGTATATACGCATATATATTGCAACTTGCGAATATTACTAAACAATGAAAATCACCTGTTATATATGCAAAATTCACAATCTTAAATGGTTCCAATCATAAACCATATAAATTAGATGCTAAAAGTTTCCAATATATTACTCCATAGTTATAATATACCTCGCTTATCTGTATCTTTGTAACTTCAAGAGTGTATCATGAGTTGTGTTGTTCACCATTTTTCTTTTCTATTATTTCCATTATTATTTCCATTATTATTTCTATTATCATTTTCTACTATTTCAAAGATTATTTCAGTTTTCATTTGTAATGACAGAGTTAACTAAATGCAACATTATTTTATTTTCCACAAATTCTATTTATATTTGACATTTTCCTATGTAAAAATAGAAATAAATCTCAAAGACTTTTGCCTGAAAAGCTGTTGTCATGCTTCCCAACGGCATATTCAGATAAGAATACTGTAATTAAATTACAAACATTAAATGTTAATCCCAACATAGTATAAACCTATTTGGATGTGATGTATATCTTATGTAATGTGTTCTCTCTGAATTATTATTATTATTATTATTATTATTATTATTATTATTATTATTATTATTAAAAAAGTAGTGAACTGAATATAAATGCTTAATTGCTTTATAAAAAAATAATTACAAACATAGAAAGTTTGTTTCGGTTTATAAAACGAAGTTCCAAATTCGTAATTGAAGTTATTGTAACTAAATTGCCTTTCCTTCCAATAAAAGTTGTGTTTACAACAACTTTTAAAGGTCTCGTAGGTATGTCGAAAGGTTAGGCGAAAACAAGATAAAGTTGAATATTGGATACTGTGAGTATTTTTAGTTTCTTCGCTCAGCGGGAGAATGCTCAGCTGTTGTAAATATATTTTAACCCTAAAAGGACGACGCTACATATTGGTAACGTTTCAAATACACGCATTCACAACTTAACCCTACAAACAATTCCGGCGTTAAAGGGTTAAATGAGGGTTATAGGAATAGATGCTGAAACTATATACAGTATAGATATACAGTAGACGCCGTTTATAGTGTCCTGTACTGTATATCAATATATTTACAACATAAACACCTTTATTATGCAATTTCTCATTAAAATTGTTTTTATTAAAATTTATTAAAATTGTTTTTATTCAACTATGCAATTTCTCATTAAAATTGTTTTACAATTCAACTGAAACATCAAAACTATGTTCATTTTACATTAAAACAAAACAAAACAAAACATGTACTGTATATCAATATATTTACAACATAAACACCTTTATTATGCAATTTCTCATTAAAATTGACTTCTACTTTTTGTGCCAGGCTTAAACACCCGTTTTCCTTCCATGGCCATCTAGTAATCCTGTAAAGCAGGCAACACGCGTCTGAACAGCAGGGTATCACAAATACAAGTGAGGCGCCACTGTAACTAAAGCTGCAAAGTAGACTACATATACTAGCTGAAAAGAGAAATTATAAGCGTAATCAGAGACACTCTATCCATAGCAATTACCATGTAAAAGTAACTGTTTCCTAGTTTTGAGACACTATACGCGGCGAGACACAATATCCGGGGACACTAAATCCGGCGTCTACTGTATATGCATAACCCTTATGGCTGAATTGCAACAATTAAACCAGCCACTTCGAAGGCAAATCGTTATCATCGTCTTGCATGAGCAAAACAAAGCTAAACTGGATATTTCAGCATTGGTCTAAAAACGTTTGATTCGACAAATCCAAGTTTAATCGAGTGAGAAATGATGGTCAGGTGCTTGCTCGTAGTCTCCCTGGAGAAGAGTACCATCCTGGCCGCACAGTAAAGATTGCGAAGGGAGGAGGAGGATCAGTCATGGTTTGGACTTGCGGCAAGATCACATCCAGTTCATTGTGTTATAGGCATTATGAACTCCATACAATGTGTCTCCTTCTTCTAAGAAACCATAGTGACTGCCGTTCCGTAGCTTTTTGATAGTCATTTGATGATATTTCAGGAGGACACACCTCCAGACAAAAAATTCTGGATACAAGAAAATATGCCAGATCTCTTTCCTTGTGAATCCCAATCACCGGATTTAAACCTCATAAAACATCTGTTCGAAAATGTGGACAAAACACTAAAAGAAATATGCCATCCAATATTGAACATTTATGGGAAATTTGTCAACAGAGTTGGAAAAGTCTGCTAAGCTAAAAGATGTTTCGATTTGATGAACTGAATGTCCAAGGATGTGTGGCTGTTATTAAATATAGAAGAAGGACCACCAATCATTAGCTAATAATCTGATTTGGGCATACTACTTTACATTATTGAAATGTATGCGGTTTTCACCAACTTCAACTTTCTAGCGGATTAAAGATACAAACTAGAACAGTAGTTAAGTGGCTCTATGCTCTTGTCCAGAACTCTCTCTCTCTCTCTCTCTCTCTCTCTCTCATCTCTCTCTCTCTCTCTATATATATATATATATATTATATATATATATATATGTATGTATGTATGTATGTATACGTTTTTTTATTATAGCGAACTACAAGGCCCACGTCGTGGTCACATTGCGACACTGATTCCTGCTAGATCAGCGAGGTTAAGCGATGTTAAGTCTGTTAAGTAGTTGGACGGATGACCATCCTCCGCGTTTAGATGATGTAGCAACTCGTAGATGTTTGGAGCTTAAGTAAAACAGTAGTTCCTCTTCGTCACAAGACCATTGCCGTTACGAAGGAGGTTAAATAACGCCAACATTAATAGAAAACTGTACTTTATATGGATCGTATTACGGATGGTAATATTTCTTTCAGTTATGAATTGATTTAGTTATTTAGTTAAAAATGTTTATTTCTAATTTTTAGTCTACATCGCCATACACACAAAACTAAATTAACATTTGATTCATTTATAATTAAATCTCCTTCGCAATATGGTACAGTAATGAACGTACTTTTTTCGTTTATTGTGATCGCTAACTAAATTAAAATAAACTATCAAAATTATGTAGAAAAATTAAACTTTTGCGCTTTTTCTCCATCAAAAGAAAAAAAATGTTAATGCGAGTTTTCTATTTCCTCGAACTGCTTTCAGACGAATAAAATAAACTAAATTATTTAATTTTTCTTGAGTTCCCCTTTGATGACAGAAACGTATTAGAAAACGGGACTTTTTATTGTTATTATTTCATATTTGGTCTTTTCAGTAATAGCTATGTAAAATTTCATTGTAACACTGACAGCATTCAAGATATACACACGGAACTCAAGTAATACACATTTCGGTATACAGTATGTACAGTGCTTACAAGAAGTCTCACGCTTCTGTCTCGTCCCAAGCTAGTCTGTTAGGTATAAAATGGGCGGTCCTTATGGCAGCGGAGGTGTGTTCGGATTGGTGCACATAACTGCTCTAACACAATCAATGACGTCCATTATTACGTCACTTCTGCTACATTTTAGTGTTTAAAATACAAATGATTAAGAAGCAGAATGGAGCAAGTTTCGGGATGTTGGATGGTTATGGAGCAATCCTAGTCATCATAATATTAGCTGGGCATTACATTATACCGTCTCAATATATACTGTAGACTATAGAGAACAACTAATTCGGCAAATATCCCAAATCATGGCATGATACCTAAGTTATTTTGACGCAGGTCTAAATTATTTGCTCAAATGCAATTATTGATATTAAGTAATTGTTGGGAATTGTTGTCAATATTGTTGTTTGTGATATATATCCTACATGAAGAATCTAATGACCAAATTCCTCAGTGAACCTCTCACGCGCTCGCATTTCGAGGAAGTCACGGCCGTCTCACTAATAGATAGTTTGTCCATTGTTTTAAGTGGTAACCTACTAAACGAACTATGTTAAACCTATTCCATCTTATGAAAGTCATTAGTCTAAAGCAGTGGCATTCAAACTTTTTCCTTGGCGTACCCCTTTAGTTTGTTTTTTTATTATGGCGTACCTCCTCCCCCTCAGTTTCCAAAATAAAAATGTTATTATACAATTTACACAGAATATGAAGCTATCAAACGATCTTTATTTATGACCACCTAATTATTATATATAATATATATATATATATAGCATTTTAATTATACAATTTACATTTAACACAACTCAAGCAATTTACACAAATTTTAACTCAGGCAAATATTAGAATCTAATACAGTTAATTAGAAATCGTCTGAGCTTTTAAAATATATATTTTAAATACTTACAAGTAATTAATGCGATGGGTGGAACTGTTTGTCACTAGCAAGTTGTTCTATTCGCGGACGAATATTTGTGAGTGCCATTATAAGGCAAGCTTCTGGATGTGGGCGGTTTCTTTCTTTCGACTTGATAGCTGTCAGTGCCGAAAATCCCTTTTCACATAAATAGGTGGACGGGAATGGAAGTAGTTTGTTGATAGCAAATTCACTTAATTCTTTGTATTCAATATGGGCCAATTTCCAAAACTCGGAGACAGAAAAGTCATTGAATTTATGTTTAAGTGAGCTGTCAGCTGCCAATTCAATCAATTGTTCTTTTAAACGAGCGGGAAGCTCCGCATTAGACACAGCAAGGTTCGAAAACGGATTCGTTATCCATTCACTTTGTGGGGATAGGCTCACTAAATGCTGCTTTATAATATTCATAACTGAGTCACTGACAAGAAACTCGTTTTCGTGACAGAATTCGCTGAATATTTGGAAAGGTGCGGTATTATTGTCTTCTATGCACTTTATCCAGTATAAAACTTTCCCAAAAAATCCCTTGACTTTTTCTTGTGCCTGCAATATATTTTTGTCATACCCCTGAAGTTGAAGATTAAGTTCGTTTAATTTGGTGAATATATCTGCCAAATAACTCAGTTTACAAAGCCACTCCTCATTTTCTATAAATTTTAATAAGTCTGAATTTCGGCTGTTAAGTAAACTTCTCACTTCATTCCTAAGTTCAAAAAGTCGTGTTAATACCTTTCCTCGTGAGAGCCAGCGCACTTCAGTGTGCAAAAGCAACTGATATGATTTTTGCCCATCTCCTCACAAAGAATTTTAAAGAGGTGTGAATTCACTGTTCGAGACTTGATATAATTTACTATTTTTACATCATCGTACGATTCGTACCAATTTGTACCAATATCGCGTAATTTAATAATAATTTAAATAAAATATTAAAATATAAAAATATAAAATAATTAATATTAAATAATTTAATAATAACTTGTACCAATGTTGAGTTAAATTTATAATTAAATATTAATATTATAAATAAATGATTATAATATATATATTTTCAAAAAAAATTAAATGATAGATGATAGTTATAATTGTATAAATTCATTTTATAATTGATTAACCAATTGATTAACCAACTTGCTTGTTTTTGCAACAGAGCTTACATACCCTTAGGAAACCCCTCGCGTACCCCGGTTTGACTACCACTGATCTAAAGCAAGACTGGTGGGCCGTGAATCAGAGAAATTTGCATTTGATTTGCTCATCGTAATTATTACGTAATATAGTATACTGTATATAGTAGTATATAAGAGTTTATTGGTAGCATATCATATGACAATTCCCATAAACATGTGATGACCTCGATGTTGCCAGTTTTTATTTTTTTCCTGAAACTATTACCTTCTCATAGTTTGTTTCAACAATGCATATATTATCATCTCCACGAGCGTAGACATTGCAAGAAAAGATTCTAACTAAGGATAAGTAAAGTTCTTTCATGGTCACAATATATACTTTTATAGATGTCAAACATAAAAATATAATAAAATAAATATACATTCGATACACATTTACGTCATGGCTTTAACATCAGTATTTCGTATAGCTTCCTCCGGCATCAATAATTTCTTGCAATCGTTGCGGCATAGAAGAGGCCAGATTGTAGGGAATGTTTGGTGTTCGGCGTAAGCTCTCCCAAGTATTCCTCGTGTGAGCTAAAAGTGCTTCAAATGTTCTTTCATTGTGTTGCTCCCATTCGTTAATCATTATTGCCCAAGGCCCCAAAGGTTTTCAATCGGATTCAAATCAGGAGAACGTGGTGGCAGAATTAGATTAATAATCTCTGGGTGATCTTCGTACCACGCTCTCACAACGTTACTCCTATGAATGGGACTGTTATCTTCCATTAAGTAAAATGGTTCCGGTGCTGGAACCAGATATGCACGAACACTGGGTAGCAGCACCTCTTCCAGTATCTGGCAATATTGCTGTCCAGTAAAGCGTCCATCTACTTGAGTCAGTTCTCCGACACCATAGCCATCCAGCCCCACACACCGAGATTGATGTGACCACTACGTTTGCTCGGGAAAACATTTCCTTCTTCATAGCGTTTTCCGCGCTGCCTCCAACAATGCAGAGAACCATGACTATCTGTTGAAAATGTTTTTTCGTCACAGTACACAACTTTTCCCCAGAATTCTTCCTCCTGCGGCAAGTATTGCAAGGCAAATCCCATCCGCGCCTCTTTATGCTCAATCGTCAATGCAGGTTTTATAGCTGGACGGCGAGAAAAATACCCTGCCTCGTGAAGTCTGTTGTTCACTGTATTTGCGCTACAACGAAGGTTCAGGTGTCTGTAAATATGCGTCGCTGGAACAAACGGATGCTCTCTGGCATGATTAACAATCGCAGCATCTTCCTCTTGAGATGTTGAACGCGGAGGACCAGACCTCGGCAAAGTAGCGATGAGTTTTCTGCTTCATACCGATGAATCCACCGTTCCACAGTGCTTCGATGAACGTCTAGTCGTCTTGATATTTCTCTTATTGGCACACCATATTCATGCAATGTTACCATTGCTCCCCATTGCCTGGGTCGTCTCGTGGTGCACAGACGCCTTTCCATCTTTGTGTAAATGGCTTATGTGAAGCGTGCTGGGACGATAAAGGAAATGAGGATACCATGCACCCCTTCGAAATGATTTCGGTTGTGAAGGGTACCAACCCTTCGAATGGTAATAATAATCAGCCAATTTCTCCTATTTTGTTGAACATATGCATAAAAATTCGTCTTAAAAGCCAAGGATTCCAAAGATTGTCAGCAATAGTTTTATCCCAACTGAATATAGTCAGCCATCAACAGTATAATCATATTTTTTTCCATAACTACTCATGACTACTCTGTCATAGTAAATAACCTTATTATGACTTAGGTAGCAAAGGTGGGCGCGGTACCAATATTTGGGGGTGCGGTACTGCGGTACCTCAGCATGCCCAGTGCGTTACGCGGTACTGTGGTACTTTTTCAGGTCCCCCTGGTGCGTTCCGCGGTACTGCGGTAGCGTTACCTGGTTTCTAAAGCGGTACTACCGCAGCGGTGCTGCGGTACAAGAAAAAAATACCGCAAGTGCCCAGCTCTGTTAGGTAGTAGTGGTAATTCTGAGTGGCGGCCTCTAGCCACATACGTTAAACCTATCAGTGCGTCTAAGACCAGACTCTTCTGTTTCTGTCAATTCATTGTTAGTTTAAGGTATTTTGCTCTTTGTCTTTCTAGGTCTAGGGCATTAAAATAAATATTTGAGTTTGTGTTTAGCATTTCCTCTTCCCTTCGAAATTCCCCACCCAACCTAGTTTCCTTCGACATAGCAACGCTTACCTCCATCCTCATTCCACTTCCTTCATTAAACCTATTATCGCTTTTACTGTCCCTTCCTTCCATCCTTCAATGCCAGCGTTCTTAAACCTAGCACATAAATTATATAATATGGAATCTAACACCTTAGATCTCTACGCATTCATGTTACATGAAGACGCCTGTGTCTTAGGAGAATCAAGTGTTGAGAGTGGGCTTGAGGGGTAGTCTATAGATTATTACAGATGACCTTGAACGCTCCAACTATTTAAAAATGATTATTTATTACGCACATCATATGGCATAATACACACATGAATTTAAGTATCTCTTACACCGTTAGAGCAATTATGTGCACCAATCCGACCACACCTCCTCTGCCATAAGGACGGCCATTTTATACCTAACAGACTAGCTTGGGACGAGACAGAGGCGCGAGACTTCTTGTAAGCACTGTACATAAATTTCTTACGTGTACGGACTTTTAACAAGGATGATGCAAATAAAAAAAAATGGTTTACCTTCAAATTTAAATTTACGCGCCAAAAATTACGTTTTCTTTATGCAAGTATATATATATATATATATATATATATATATATATTATATATATATAGATATATATATATCTAATGATAAAACCACGAAGGGAAAAGAAACACAAAGTGGTGCTCAAGCGCTTTCGTCTAATGACATCCTCAGGAACACTGGAGTGAAAGAAGAGTTCAAGACAATATATAGTTCACAAAAATAAACATATATATATATATATATATATATATATATATATATATATATATATATATATATATATAGTAAGTATAGAAAAAAATTGTGGGAGGAGCAAACACATTTGTATGGAAAAATGACACTTATAGCACTTGCCCGAAATTCAACATAAATTCAAATGGTAAACAGGTCACAAAAAGATAAAGAAATAAAAATAATATAAATATAATTGAAAAATTACAAAATAATGCCTTAGTGATATATACGTCACAGCCGAAATAACCATAAAAAATAAACCAACAGATAAAACAAAAACAAAAATTATAAAAATTATAAGTGGAGTCTACAATGAAGCTCAAAAGGAAAATTTTTACATTTTTTATTTGGACCAACGGATCTTTCAGACATTAATTATAAAAACCGTTGGTAATTTGTCACTTATGCATATATATATATATATATTATATATATATATATATATATATAGATAATATATATATATATATATATATATGAAAATTATTTCACGA
>JAJOZX010017988.1:0-45059 GCA_023014485.1 Bathynomus jamesi
CCCTAAATTATATACATTATAACTGCAAACACGCAGTATAATTAACGTAAAGAACGACGCTTTTATAGGAGAATATTCCGCGCAAGACGAGAGCGAAATATTCTCCTATACAAAGCGTCTTCTTTACGTTAATTATAACTGCGTGTTTGCAGTTATAATGTATATTAATGTTACGGCATGGGGGAGGTGCCCCTTTGGGGCATTGGTTTCTGCGCGCATGTAGAGGAATTACGACATTTGATTGAGTGAGGCCCGTGGTGTAATGGTATCATATCTGACCGGCAATCGGAAGATCCCGGGTTCGATTCCCGGGTGGTCACCTCATTTTTTCATTTGTTTCGTTCTTTCGCTCTCGTCTTGCGCGGAATATTCTCCTATACAAAGCGTCGTTCTTTACGTTAATTATACTGCGTGTTTGCAGTTATAATTATATATACATACATACATACATACATATATCACATATATATATATATAACGTAAAGAACGACGCTTGTATAGGAGATATTCCGCGCAAGACGAGAAAGAGAAAACAACAAATGAAAAAAATGAAGTACCACCTGGGAATCGAACCCGGGATCTTCCGATTGCCGGTCAGACGCGATAACCACTACACCATGGACTTCACTCTTCCAAATGCCGTAGTGAAGTCCATGGTGTAGTGGTTATCGCGTCTGACCGGCAATCGGAAGATCCGGGTTCGATTCCCAGGTGGTACTTCATTTTTTCATTTGTTGTTTCTCTTTCTCGTCTTGCGCGGAATATCTCCTATACAAGCGTCGTTCTTTACGTTATTTATACTGCGTGTTCTTTGCAGTTGAATGTAATATATATATATATATATATATATAATATATATATATATATATATATATATATAGACATATATATATATACATATATATATATATACATATATACACTATATATATATATATACACATATATATATATATATATACACAATATATATATATATATCGTAAAGAACGACGCTTGTATAGGAGATATTCCGCGCAAGACGAAGAGAGAAAACGGAACAAATGAAAAAATGAAGTAACCGTTTTCTCTCTCTCGTCTTGCGCGGAATATCTCCTATACAAGCGTCGTTCTTTACGTTATTTATACTGCGTGTTCTTTGCAATTGAATGTATATATATATATATTATATATATCCCGCAAGGGAGTTCTAAGCTCGTGCTCTTGAGTGCTCTTTGTGCTCGTTTGTACGTGCTTGTTCCTGGAGGTTTCACGTGCGCCCTCCCGGCCCTAGCACCCAAGGATGATGGGGCTCGACCCTGCAGTCCTTCTCATCCTTGGTCTCTTTCCACTTCGACTGTCCCCTCCACCCTTTCTTTTTCCTCTGTCTTTCCTCTCACTTTTTCTTTTTTTTCCGCAGAGATATGCCCTTTTAAATAGAGGCGAATCGGTTCTTCCCGAACTTAAAATATATATATATATAATATTGATGAATAAAACCACGAAGGAAAAAAGAAACACAAAGGGGTGCTCAAGCGCTTTCGTCTAATGACATCAGTGTTCCTGAGGATGTCATTAGACGAAAGCGCTTGAGCACCCTTTGTGTTTCTTTTTTCCTTCGTGGTTTTATTCATCATAAATACTTTTCACGTGTCACTTTCGTGAAATAATTTTATATATAATATATATATATATATATATATATATATATACACACGAGAAGGTGAGATGACAAAAATTATATACATATGTACAGTGGGACAGAAAAATAAAAAGATTAGCACATGATTAACAAGAGTTAATTGGAAGCAAAAGGTGTTTTAACAGTATATCGTCAATTTTACACATTCCCACACTGTTATTGAAATCCTTTCCCTGTTCAACACAACACTCTTATTGAGTTAATTAAGTTTGCATCAAAGATTGTAAATTTCAGTTGAAAATATGTTTTATGCTATGTCGTTGGATTGGTGATGGGAAATACCTCTCAACGGTATTAGCTAACTTAAATATGGAATTTTTTTGAAAGTAGAATTTTGCCTATTGTTAATTTTAACCTTGTTTGGTACAGGTATATAGATATTTTATGCCTTTGGCCTAACAATTTGGATGCTGACTTATTTCTTGGTAGGCTCAACAATTTAGTCCCATCTATTAAGTTCACAGTTGAAAAAGAAAATGATGGAAGCCTATCTTTTCTGGATCTAAAAATTCGGAGATTCTGAATCAGTTCAAATTTGAAGTTTTCCTTAAGCCTACTAATAATAACTTATGTGCATTTTTATTCTGACCATCATCCCTCAATTAAATCTTCTATTTTCTCTGCTATGTTTCTTAGAGCATTGCGAGTTGTCAGTCCTGAATTTTTAGATTCCGAGTTATGCAATATCATAAATATTGGTACTAAATTATGTTATCCTATTTCATTTCTAGATAACTGCCTTAGGAAAGCCAAGAATAGGTATAATAATGTAACTGTAAAGGAATTTGAGCGTAAAAATATCCTTAGCCTACCTCACCATGTTAATTTTCAATATCTTCTGACTACTTCAAGCAATTGGTATCAATGGACAGTAGTCTTTAAGTATAATAATACTGTTAAATCATGCCTTATAAGGAATAGCCGGATAATGCGGTTGGTTGTTTGTATTCGATCGGATGTACACAATGTAACTCAGTATATTTAGGCCAAACGGGTAAAACAACGTTAGACATTAGAGTAAAACAGCAAATAATTCTAATGCATTGTTTAACCATACATGTATAGATGTAATCATAGTATCAAATGGAATAGCTCTAAAGCGCTCGTTAAAAACACAGATATAACTGAAAGGAATATTCTAGAATGTGTATTTATCCATTTTAAAAATAATTTCAATAACAGTGCGGGAATGTATAAAATTGAAAATATCCTGTTAAAATACCTTTTGCCTCTAACTCTTGTTAATTATGTGCTAATCTTTTTATTTTTCTGTCCCGCTGTACATAGGTATATATTTTTGTCATCTCGCCTTCTCCCTTCTTTCACTAACGAGCTGTACTTCTGAATACACGAAAGGCCTTGGAATCATTTTTATTTTTCCTTGTGGGTTTGCATCATTCATTCATTTCACGTCTTTAAATGCGAAATTCATCTCATATTATATATATATATATATATATATATATATATATATATATATACAGGGTGTCCCGTAAGTCTGGACCCATAGGGATTTATAATATATTTTTTTATTGTTATTATTATTATTTTTTTATTATGATTTTTATTTGTGGGGCCACTTGAAAGCCAAAGTGTACGAGGTCAAACTTCAGAACATTTTCCACCTTAAAGCACGCATTGTGGAGGCGTGTCAAGAAATTTCTGCGACTGTGATTCAGAAAGTGCTGTCGCAGTGGAGATTGCGTCTTCAACTATGTGTGCGACACAACGGCGGACACTTTGAACAGATTATGTAATAAATTTTTGGACTATTTTGTAATTTTATTATTTTTTCCCTATGGGTCCAGACTTACGGGACACCCTGTATATATATATATATGATGTGGCTGGTTACACACTGACCTAATATATAGTATATATATATATATATATATATATATATATATATATATATATATATATATATATATATATATATATAGGATGAATTTCACAATTAAAGACGTGAAGTGAATGAGTACACGAAAGGCCTTGGAATCATTTTTCCTTTCCTCGTGGGTCGTGGCCAATGTCGTAACACCGCTTCCCAGAGATCAGCGAAGTTAAGCGACATTGGGTCTGGGTAGTAGTTGGATGGGAGACCGTCCTCCGCGCCCAGTTTATGTAGCGACCCGTGGTTCGGATTCCACATAAAGCTGTAGGTCCCCTCTGTCATATGCCCTTAGATGTTACGAAGGAGGTTAAACAACCCCAATAAATAAATAAATATATATATATAATAGATATATATATGGGATGAATTTCACAATTAAACACGTGAAATGAATGAATGTGCTGCAAACCCACAAGGAAAAAGAAAAACGATTCCAAGGCCTTTCGTGTATTCAGAGCTACACCTCGTCAGTGAATGAAGATAAAAGGCGAGATGCCCATAAATATATACAACGTACAGGAAAAACAAAACAATTAGCACATACTTAACAACGGTTAATGAGAGGCAAAAGAAATTTTAACAGGATATTGTCAATTTTATACATTCCCGCACTGTTATTGAAATAATAATGTTGGTTGTGTGTATTCGATCGGATGTACACAATGTAACTCAGTATATATAGGCCAAACTGGTAAAACGTTAGATATTAGGGTAAAACAGCATAAATATGCTTGTAGAACAGCTAATAATTCCAATGCTTTATTTAACCATATGTACAGATGTAACCATAGCATCAAGTGGGATAGTTCTAAAGCGCTTGTTAAAAACAGAGATATAATAGAAAGAAATATTCTAGAATGTGCATTTATTCATTTTAAAAACAATTTCAATAACAATGCGGGAATGTATAAAATTGACAATATCCTGTTAAAATTTCTTTTGCCTCTCATTAACCCTTGTTAAGTATGTGCTAATTGTTTTGTTTTTCCTGTACGTTGTATATATTTATGGGCATCTCGCCTTTTATCTTCATTCACTGACGAGGTGTAGCTCTGAATACACGAAAGGCCTTGGAATCGTTTTTCTTTTTCCTTGTGAGTTTGCAATATATATATATATATATATATATACAGGGTGTCCGAGAATTATCTGTACAATTTTTGGCTGTTATTAAAAGTCAACCATGAAGTGTAGAAATTAGTGTTGTCCCATTTTACAGAGAATCTCATTAAGTTTCTTCTGATGCCAAGTTTTGACAAGTTTTTTAGAAATTCCAGTGTGTCCGAACATTATCTGTACAATTTCATCTTTTAATAAAATTCTTGATAACACACGTAAAATTCTTAAACAAGATTATTTAGAATATGTATTTTCAAAAGTTTCTTTTATTAAAGTAACGTTGTTACAAACATTCGATATGTGCACCATTAGTGATTCGCAAAACATCCAATCGATACTCCAAATGTTGCCATGTACGCTGCAGCATATCCACATCAATTCGCTCAATAGCAGCTGTGATTCTTGCTTTTAAATCATCAATGTCTGTCACCCGAGTACATTTCTAAAAAACTTGTCAAAACGTGGTATCAGAAAAAACTTAATGAGATTCTCTGTAAAATGGGACAACAGTAGAATTTCTACACTTCATGGTTGACTTTTAATAACAGCCAAAAATTGTACAGATAATTCTCGGACACCCGGTATATATACAGGGCGTCCCAAAAAAATGTATACACACTTTAAATAATTATAAAGGCAGTGTTTATTAAAATACATTTCATTTTCAAAATGTAATAGAATCTACAGATATTATTTAATTGTTTTGTCAACGCCTGTTTTCAAACTGACGTCCGTTCTGGTCCAGGCACTGCTGATAACGCGAAGCAATGGAATCGCAAACATCACGAAACATTTCGTTTGGTATTTGTGTGCATTCTCGTTCAATGGCTGCTCTCAATTCAGCGACTGTTGCAGGTTTTATAGCGTAGACTTTGTCTTTTAAGTATCCCATAAAAAAAAGTCTAGTGGTGTGAGGTCTGGTGAACGCGGAGGGTATTCTACGAAACCCCTTCGTCCAATCCACATCCACATCGTGCCAAGTACCACTCGCAATACTCCACTCTTCGGTCCGGATCATCTTCATTAATAGCATGGACTAATCTTGGAATGTAACTTTTCAATTGACAGCGCTTCAAAATGCGTTGGACAGACGATTCTGAAATTCCTACCTCACGACTCGCTTGCCGCACAGATTTTCTTGGACTTTGGTGATACGTTTCCAGTACTCTTTCTTGCTTTGTGGGGCTTGTCGATGTCCGTGATCTTCCGGAACGCTTCTTGTGGACATTCTGAACAGTTCCATCGGCTTCAAACTTATCTCTAATTCGAGTGATGGTAAGTCGCGTTGGTGGATCTGTTTGAAACTCCCTCCTAAACTGTCTTTGCACTTCAACTGCGTTTTCACACTTCCAGTAGCATTTTAGAATGAATTTCCTTTGTTCAAAGCTTAGTCTGACTGCCATTATTAATTCTAATGGGTTTAACTTGGAAAGAAAGAACATCAATTGAGCTATCAGCTGTTAAAGTGTGTATACATTTTTTTGGGACGCCCTGTGTATATATATATATATATATATATATATATATATTATATATATATATATATATATATATATATATATATATATATATATACACACACACATGGGAGACAATTTCCTACTCTGAGGGATACTTATACTCCTATCAAACAGCATTTCGTCACATACTGTAAAGTTGCAAAGTTGCAAAGTTCTACCGTGGTAAACAGTCAAACAACTGGTCAATGCCTTCATTAACCTCGATGAAGAACAGGACCACAAAACTTTAAAAAATATGGTTACATGAATGTATGTACAAGTACTGTAATGACAATTCCTTGAAAATTTTCAGTGCGGCGATACTGCAGCATAGAGCACTCCATAAGAAGGCAATACGCCACCCTTAAGCCCACTTCATTATGTAGTTGTGCTCGTAATTCAAACTAAAAGTGGTGCTGTTTCGCATTCCATGTTGATTATACGAGTAAAAAACAAACTTTTAAGAAGAGAAACCGGGTCACTGATTTGTCTTCATGAACGATTCTTAAACGAACAGAGACTCTTACCTTTCTTCCTTGCGAGGTTCATCTTTCGTAGGTTCTTCCCTCCAGGAATTCTCGTCCTTTCTGATCTTCTCCCGAGGCGGTTCATTTCGCCTGATGTCCCGACTCGACAATCTCTCAGACACCGACTCGCGCTCTTCATCCTTAATGCGCCAAGAATCCAATTTACTTTGCTCAATCTGGCGCCAAGCCGCCTCTGAAAAACGTAAATGCGCCGCTTATTTGTGTCGGACCAAAACCAACTAAAATTTAGTTTTTTACGCTCTACTTTGGTTGGTAAATACGTCCCTTGATCTAGCTATCTAAATGATTTCTCATGAAACGCTTTGCGAAGGATAGTGCAAACACAAATTAAACTCGCTATTTCTTTAAGGGTGGAGGGAAGCTGGAATGTTACGCTGTTTTTACTCCCTTATAAATATTTAGTCATTAGGTGCTATATTTTTCATACTGTTATCCGATCATGGAAAAATTGCGGCCGTTACCATAATACAATCACCAATTATTTGCTTCGCGAGTGCTTCAGTCTTTTTATTAGCGGAGTTCAGCCGGCCGCACGGAGGATCGTCTCGCGATTCATGACTAACGACTCGAGTGATTTTATATTGACAGAATGGAAGCCCCGCACACTGCAGCGACAGCGACGCGTTTTCCCAGGATCGCGTCGCGATTACCGCAATGTGGGGGCTCCCATTCTGTCAATGTAAAATCACGCGAGACTCGAGTCGTTAGTCATGAATCGCGAGACGATCCTGCGTGCGGCCAGCCTTAGGCAACCCGCATAAGGAATTGTTTGAAAGTAGACGCATCTTCCTTACATTCTTATTTCAAGATTTTATGGTTTGGCTACATCTGAACCTACGCTTATCAGAACTCGCGAAGAAAGAACTCGCGAAGAAAGAACTCGCGAAGAAAGAACTCGCGAAGAAAGAACTCGCGAAGAAAGAACTCGCGAAGAAAGAACTCGCGAAGAAAGAACTCGCGAAGAAAGAACTCGCGAAGAAAGAACTCGCGAAGAAAGAACTCGCGAAGAAAGAACTCGCGAAGAAAGAACTCGCGAAGAAAGAACTCGCGAAGAAAGAACTCGCGAAGAAAGAACTCGCGAAGAAAGAACTCGCGAAGAAAGAACTCGCGAAGAAAGAACTCGCGAAGAAAGAACTCGCGAAGAAAGAACTCGCGAAGAAAGAACTCGCGAAGAAAGAACTCGCGAAGAAAGAACTCGCGAAGAAAGAACTCGCGAAGAAAGAACTCGCGAAGAAAGAACTCGCGAAGAAAGAACTCGCGAAGAAAGAACTCGCGAAGAAAGAACTCGCGAAGAAAGAACTCGCGAAGAAAGAACTCGCGAAGAAAGAACTCGCGAAGAAAGAACCGCGAAGAAAGAACTCGCGAAGAAAGAACTCGCGAAGAAAGAACCCGCGAACTTACCTCTCTTCGGCTTCCAAGGCCCAGACTTTTCTTCTTCTATTTCACCATCTGGAAGAGATATTTTAATGAGGTCTTTATAACTGCTTCATAAATGGTTCTTAATCATAAGGGACGTTAACTTTTTTAAATCGAATTAGCACAACACAGTCGATGCGGGTTTCTTTATGCAGGAAGGAGGGGCCAAGGGCGAACGCTCGTGTGTGTGTGTGTGTGTGTGTGTGTGTGTGTGTGTGTAACAATATGCTCATCTCCGCATAAACAGGGTACCGATTTTTTTTTTTTTAAATCTACAGTATATTATCTAATTAACCAAACCTAACATTAGTACCATTGGACCGAGGGCATAATAAGTATTCCAAACGCAAATGAGGGCTCGAATGTGGTATTCTGTTAAGTCATCAAATAGTGAAGTACTGGCTAATCTAGCCTAACATAATGCCTAACCAAACCAACCTTTAACGAACCTAACCCAATCAGAACCCACAAACTTTCAATTTTTCAAGTGTTCCGTGCGAGGATTCCTCATTCCTCATTTTTTGGGGGAAAGGTCAGACTGACAATAAAAACGTTACTGAATTATATATATATATATATATATATATATATATATATATATATATATTAATAAAACCACGAAGCAAAGGAAACACAGAATGGTGCTCAAGCGCTTTCGTCTAATGACATTCTCAGGAAAGCGCTTCAGCACCATTCAGTGTTTCCTTTCCTTCGTGGTTTTATTCATCATAAATATTTTTTACGTGTTACTTTCGTGAAATAATTTTCATATATATATATATATATATATAGGGTGAACCAAATGTAGGTGGACAGTAAATGATAACGTTTATTTTGAGAATACATATTTAATTTTTTTGTATACTATAATACAAAATAAAATTTAAATAAATTTAGTTATAATATTTAATATAATATAACACAAACACCATAGTTATAATATAATACAAACCGTATTCAACCTACTGTCCACCTACTTTTGGTTCACCGTATATATATATATATATATATATATATATATATATATATATATTATATATATATATATATTCCGACGTACCGAAGACGTTAACTTTCAAAATTTACCCCACTTCATTTACGATCATCACACACTCGACCTCACTTATGCAAAACTGCCTACGGTTAGGTTAGGTTGTGTGTATATTATCTATTTGACACATTGCCTAAAATTTCAGTCAATTTACAAATTGCCTGATTTTAGACATTGACTGTAACATATATATATCAGGTCATCCCATAAGTAATGTCGTTTTATACGATAGATTAAGTTCAAACTTGTCCTACTCGGTTTAAGCATAAATTTCCCGAAGGTTATATCTAAGAGGAGATCTATCGTGTTTCGCTACATACTTTACAGACCTTGACCAGTGAAGACGTGTTTTGCTTTATGTGAACCCCTCATAAACATGGCGGTATCAGAAGAGCATATCAGGCATATAATGCTTTACGAGTTCAAAAAAGGGAATAGTGCTACTGAAGCAACGCGAAACATTCAGGACGTTTATGGCAACGATATTTTGCGTGTTAGGAAATGTCAAAGATGGTTTCAAACGTTTAGGAATGGTGACTGCTGTTTGACAGATGCAGCACGCTCTGGACGCCCTGCTGAGTTTGATAATGACCCGCTGTTAGCCGCACTTGAAGAAGACTTCAATAGGGTGGATCGATTTTACTTTTTTTCGATTTCCATATTCTAATAGACAAAAACTTGCGCATGCATGAGAAAATAGCCTCTGCAAAATCTTAGCTTAATAGGTAATCATCTTCTGCCCCCGGCAGAGCGATGAAAATCATATTTTATAGTCAAAAACGTATTTTTCTTATAATTTTTAAAATATTTCAATATGCATCAAAATTATTCCTAATAACTATAAAGTCGATGAAAAAGACCTCATATGATCGTTTTTCCAAGCGCGTTGTCCTACGTTAATATCTTTTGCCCCCGGTAACAACGTCAAATGTTGAAAAAATAGGTAATTTATATACATATTTTCAGATCGGCTCTTTGTCTTAAATAATGCATTTATATATTTCCCATAGCATTTATATCGTTGCTTAGGCATGAAATAACACACACGCAAAATTTTATGACTCTAGGCTAGGGTTTAAAGGTCATCTCTGGTGAGTGCTGCCAGCAGCAGCTGCCACTGACGCGCCAGTACGCACTGCGCAGTTCCCTCAGTTGCCTTTTGACAGCGTCGAAGGCAGGTGTGTATTTTGCAGCTGGCTCCTCGAGTCCTCAGTGTGTGTGTGTGTGTGTGTGTGTGTGTGTGTGTGTGTGTGTGTGTGTGTGTGTGTGTCTCCTCACTCAGAGTCCTCAGTGTGCTCAATCTCTCTGCTCATATCCTTGTTTGTTTTTCTCATAACTCTGTTTTTTTTTCGATTTTATTGCGTAACAGAACAATACATTATTCTTTAATCTTTACAGGATGGCTACCGCTACAACTAGAAGATCGGTTACGTGTCCAATATTTGGTGCTGGGAAAGATTTGAATTTGCGATGTTTTCCCACATGTGAAGATGTGATGCAATACTACCATCATGTGAGAACTGAGTTGAGATCATCAAAGAAGGAACCTCCATTCAAAGACATCGCCGCTGTGGTCACGGAGAGACTGGAATTCTTGTGGAAATTAGCTTCCATTCCAACAGTTTCGACAGCCCGGATAAATCAAATGTTGAAAAGTTATCGTGATAAAATGGCTAACATCATCAAATCACTGAACGCGAAAAAGAAGAACGAATCGTTACAGAAAAATCTTGAGGCCTTCAAGAAATCAACTAAGACCACCTTATTTGACATATCGGCTTGTAAAT
The DNA here is from genome assembly GCA_023014485.1 of Bathynomus jamesi. Classification (NCBI taxonomy): domain Eukaryota; kingdom Metazoa; phylum Arthropoda; class Malacostraca; order Isopoda; family Cirolanidae; genus Bathynomus; species Bathynomus jamesi. The sequence continues at coordinate 10,996 of JAJOZX010017988.1, forward strand.
GCCCTGATTTGACAAAATGCAGCTGCCCTCGTGAACGACGAGTACCACTGAAAGAGCAACAGTTTTTACTCGACCAAAGAAGTGATCGCAAAATGGCAATAGGAACTTTGGATGTTGAAACAACAAATAAAAACGAGATGACTCTTGCAAGAAGATTGGCGATATTGAAACAAGAAGGAATAGCAGAACATAAAGAGCCGTCGACTAGTAAACGACAAGAAACTTCTCAAGAACAACCTTCTTCGTCAGCCTCTAGTGAAACCGAGGATACATCTATAGAATCATCGTCATCGTATGAACTAACACCGAGATAAACATGACATGAAGGAAAAAACACGAATGAAACTCCAGGTACTTGAAGCTTGTGATCGTACGGGCGTCTCAGACAGAGCTGCTTCATTTATTGCTTCTTCGTTGTTAGAGGATGTTGGCTGGATACGAGAAGATGATGTCAGTTCAGTGATTGATCGAAATAAGATAAGAAGAGCCAGAAAGAGAGTTCGTTCTGAGCATCAGCAAGATGACAAGATCACGCTACCATTACAGGGCATTTTCTTTGACGGACGTAAAGATAAAACAATGACACAAGAAGAAATAGACAATGTGAAGCATAGAAGGACTGTGGTAGAAGAGCATATAGTTTTAGTTCAAGAACCAGAATCCCAGTACATGGGGCATTTCACTCTTGCATCAGGTTCTGCCACTGCAATAACATCAGGTATCATCAACTTTCTAGAGACTAACAATATTAGCACGGACGACATTGTGGCTATCGGCTGTGATGGTACTGCAGTGAACACGGGTCGAAAGGGTGGAGCCATTCGTATGATTGAAATGAAACTACAAAGGCCAGTTCAGTGGATCATATGCCTATTACACGGTAATGAATTATCACTGCGACACCTCATTCAAGACTTGGACGGCAAAACAACTGGGCCAATGGGCTTTACTGGACCAGTTGGAAAACAACTGAACGACTGCGAAAAACTTCCAATTACAGAATTCGATGCCATTCCATCTCCCGACATTGACATAGATGATGCCGAGTTGAGCACTGACCAAAAATATTTGTTAGGCATCTACAGAGCAGTGTCGAGCGGTAGCTGCTCTTCAGCTCTCGCGGTCCGAAATCCAGGTAAGATGGCGCATTCCAGGTGGCTGACAACAGCAAATAGATTTCTGCGCCTCTATGTTTCAACCAGTGAACCCTCCAGCAGCTTCAACGAAATTGTGCGATTCATTATGACAGTTTACGCACCAATTTGGGTTAAGATAAAGAAAAACTCCAGTTTCACTGAGGGCGCAAAACATTTTTTCGAAATGATGCGTCTCTCTCAGACCATGCCTCAAAGATCTAAGACAATCGCCAACAAAGTCCTCCGTAGAAATTCTTTCTTTGCTCACCCAGAAAATATTTTGATCTCCATGCTACATGCCGATGAGCAACACAAGAGAATTGGGATGGAGAAGAATATTAAAAGCACGATCAAAACAATCACCAGCGGGGGAAATTCGAGCCTTCGCCATGCCTGAGCTGCTCTACGATAGTCAAAATTATTACGAAATGATCAACTGGCAAACGGCTGAGGTGACCGAACACCCCCGTTACAAAAACAATACCTGATACCCGAATAAAAGAGTTTGTTGAGACGGGAGACCAGCCTGATGGACTGATCCCACTATTCCCTTGTCATACTCAAGCGGTCGAGAGACTCATCAAATTAGTAACCGAAGCCTCTGCCAGTGTAAGTGGAATAGAAGAGAGGGACGGATTCATCCGCTCCCGTCTTCACTCCCGAACAAAAATTCCACGATTTGATTCTAAGAAAGATTACCGTATGTAAATCGACATGCAGCCAAAGGAAGGGTGGTTGGGGCTGGATAGGGTGGAACTCGACGTACAGCCACCTCCTCGTGGTGAGTTCTGGGTTGCTAATTTTATAAAATTAGCAAGCGAGCTGTACTTAGTACTTATCGAACTTATAACATCGCATTAACGTAATTATAATCCACATTTACTTTCCTCGAGGACAGAAGATATTACTCTAGTCATAAAATTTTGCGTGTGTGTTATTTCATGCCTAAGCAACGATATAAATGCTATGGGAAATATATAAATGCATTATTTAAGACAAAGAGCCGATCTGAAAATATGTATATAAATTACCTATTTTTTCAACATTTGACGTTGTTGCCGGTGGCAAAAGATATTAACGTAGGACAACGCGCTTGGAAAAACGATCATATGAGGTGTTTTTCATCGACTTTATAGTTATTAGGAATAATTTTGATGCATATCGAAATATTTTAAAAATTATAAGAAAAATACGTTTTTGACTACTAAAATATGATTTTCATCGCTCTGCCGGGGGCAGAAGATGATTACCTATTAAGCTAAGGTTTTGCAGAGGCTATTTTCTCATGCATGCGCAAGTTTTTGTCTCTATTAGAATATGGAAATCGAAAAAAATGTAAAATCGATCCACCCTACTGTTCAACAACTGTCGAAGAATTGGCCCAGAAACTCAATTCATCCCCGTCCACCATCCATCGACATTTGCAAAAACTCGGGAAAGTGCCTAAGTTAGGAAAATGGGTGCCACATGAATTGTCGGTCGACAATCTAAGGGTGCTGGTAAACATTAGCACAGCTCTTCATTCCCGTGAACTCCAAGATCCGTTTTTGCACCGTTTAGTGACTGGTGATGAAAAGTGGATACTGTACCAGAATGTTAAGCGCCGTCGACAGTGGGTTTGTGCCGCAGAACCAGCGACACCACAGCCAAAACCAAATCTTCACCCTCGGAAGGTGTTGCTTAGTATTTGGTGGGATAAAGGTGGTGTAATACACTTTGAAACCTTACCACACAGCCAAACAATCACCGCTCAAGTCTACTGTCAACAACTGGATCGATTGAACACTGCACTAAAAGAAGAGACCTTCTTTGGTTAATCGGAAAGGAATCGTGTTCCACCACGACGACGCACGTCCTCATACCGCTCGGATCACTTCTGCAAAAATTGAGGAGCTTGGGTGGGAAAAACTTCCACATCCTCCAGACCTTGCGTCTTCAGATTATCATCTCTTCAGGAGTCTGCAAAACTATCTTGACGAGAAACAGTATACTTCTTTAGATGACCTGCACACCAGTCTTTGTACGTTTTTTTGCCTCAAAACCGCCTGAATTTTATAAACATGGCATTGAAAAGCTTGTAGGACGTTGGCAGTGTGTCATTGATTCCGATGGAAAATATATACTAGATTAAAAAGTTTCAGTCGAGTTTTTTTTAGTCCTTCAAATTCCGATCTAAAAAACATTACTTATGGGATGACCATATATATACATACATATATATATATATATATATATTATATATATATATATATTATATATATATATTTAGGGTGACAATAAAAATCGAAAGTTGGAGTTTTTTATTGGCCATTTGTTCAATGCTGCTACTACATGAGAAAACAATGTACTGTAAATATTAGGTCATTCAGATAATATTTAAGGGTGTCTCAAGTGAGGTAAATAATTCTCCTTATTCATTAATATTTTTTTTAATTACTTATTACGATTGGAGTACGCCTGCACTTAAACTTTATGAACTAAAACTAACGTTTATTTACATTAATTAAAAAAAATATTAATTTATTTTTACTAGGTAAATATTATCTGAATGACCTAATATTTACAGTACATTGTTTTCTCATGTAGTAGCAGCATTGAACAAATGGCCAATAAAAAACAGACAATTTTATAGCCATAGTATTGATCAGTTGAGAGATCTTGAATGACCTTGTCAGGAAGCTTGATCAGTGGAGGGCCAACAGAGATTCGGGTGAAGTTTGGATTGACATCAAAGTCTGTAGCAGAATCAAGGAGCTTTCCTATTGGCCCGGATAATTTTTTGTCCGACAGAGTAGGGCCATCAAGGTCAACAATGAGATGGCGCAGGGGAAGTTCAACAGTGTGCAGGTTGCACACCAACCAGACCAGCTTTCTCCCCAGGTGCAGCTCCAGCTTCCGCATTACTCCAGCTTTCACACCAGTGTTGACATTTGTTGAGTCTCCTCCAATGGCCAACAAGGTCTTATCATAACCCCTCTTTCAGCCAGGCAAACAGGACCTTAGCAATCTTCTCCGCATGTGACTCCTCTTTAGTTGCTTTCTCTGGGGTAAAGTGGAACAGATAGTAGCTGCCAGGCTCACTAACAACACTATAGTGTTCTTCCTTGATCTTTGCGGGAAAAGATTGGTCACTGCCCTCAGCTTCCATCATCACATTGGTCAGGTCAATCCGCCCATCAAAGAGGATGCAAGAGATCCCCCCTCCTCCCTGCACTTCTTCTCGAACTGTTCCCCCAGCTCTCTCATCAACTTCTCCTGTGCTCTCTTGACCTTGCTCTTATCAATCACTTTACTTGTATTGTCTTCTGTGATGATTCCTGCGTCAATCAGAGCTGCTGTTGCTATCGCTGCAGTTGGCCTCAGCCCTATGCCATACCTTACACTAGCAAGGGCAATGTTTTGAATCTCATCATAGTTTTTCTGTACCTTTGCCGAAGCTGCTGGCTCAGGGTCAGTTTGAGGGAAGAGCTCAACTTCAGGAACAAACTCATCTTCATCACCACTTCTCTCCAATTCCAGATCCTCATCACCATCTGCCAAAAATCTCTTAACATCCTTCCTGGCTGCCTTCTCTGCTACTTATGCGCGCCAGAAAACCGTCAAAATATTTCATATACCAAACTGTATGATAATTACAATTAAGTGGAATGGCACACCTTTTTATTTGAGTATTTAAATATTATTATTATTATATGAATTACATTATATGTGTTTATATGAATTAGTTAGAACAATGCTCTATGAGAGATAACGTGAGCAGCCATGATAGAAAACGTGAGAAGACATTCTGGGGTAACTACAATAGTAAAATAATCAACAATTTAATAATAATCAACCGCAAAATGATGTAGGTTAGGGTTATCAGAATTAAATATTTTCTTCAGAATTGTGTTCTATACACCAAAATATGTCATTTGAACACCCCTCCATTGATTTAAAAAAAATGCATAGTATGACCCGCCCTATGTGACAAAGAACCATAAGACCACAGCTCCAAAAGTGACTGCAGAGCTTAACCAGCATCTTGCAAGCCCGGTATCGACCAGAACTGTACGTCGCGAGCTCCATGGAGCTGGATACCATGGGAGGGCTGCAATTGCCAAACCCTTCCTTTCGCACATCAACATTGAGCGGCGCAGAAAATGGTGTAATGACCATAAGAATTGGTCAATGGACCGGTGGAAGAATGTAGTCTACTCTGACGAATCCTCCTTTACGCTATTTCCATGTTCCGGTCGAGTTTACGTCTGGAGACAGCCTAAAGATGCTTATGACCCCGACTGCCTGACCCCAACCGTTAAGCATGGAGGCGGATCTGTGATGGTTTGGGCAGCAATATCGTGGAATACTCTTGTCCCAGCTGTAGTACTGCATGGTAGGGTTAACGCCCAGGTCTATCTGTCAATATTGGCTGACCAGGTCCATCCCATGGTCCAAACGCTGTTTCCCAATGGCGGCGCCGTCTTCCAGGATGATAATGCACCAATCCACACCGCTGGGGTCGTTAAAAACTGGTTTGAAGAGCATGTTAGTGAAGTAGAACGCTTGGATTGGCCTCCACAATCCCCGGATCTTAACATTATCGAGCATCTGTGGTGTCAGTTGGAGCAGCAGGTAAGAAGCCGATTCCCACCGCCGGCGTCTTTGGAGGAACTGGAGCAGGGTTTGCTCGAAGAATGGCTCAGGATTCATCTAGCCACTGTCCAAAAGCTGTATGAATCAATTCCCCGACGCATTGCAGCTGTTATTGCCGCTAAAGGAGGACCAACTCCATATTAAGAATAAAAACCGCCATTTATCAAGGTGTTCATATTATTTTGTCTAACCCCTATATATATATATATATATATATATATATATATATATATATATAATATAATATATATATATATACACATATATATATATATATATACACATATATATATACACACACACACAGGGTGTACATAAAGTCAGGATCTATTTTTGTGAAATAATTATTTTTTCTATTTTTCTTTTCAGAAGCCCTTAGAATGAATACAGAAGAGCGTGTGGCAATAGTAATTTGGGGAATCGAGGGAAAGAAATACAATGACATCAGAGAGAAGTTTAGAAGATTTCATAAGCCGGGGCCAATAGACAAGACAATACGAAAATTGGTGAACAAATTTAAACGAACGGGATCTGTAAATGATGAAGCAAGATCAGGACGACCGTGTATGTCAGATCTTACCGTGAATGCAGTACGCGGAATTATCACTGAGGAGCCACGTACGTCCGTTCGTGCTGCATCACACAGACTCGGCTCCCCCCGACGTCATCTGTGCACAAAATTCTGAAAGTTAATTTGCAGAAGAAAAGCTATCATTTGCAGGTTTTACATGAAGAAGATTTCCCTCGACGAAGTGCTGATCTCGTAGAACAAATCTGGAGTGATAATTTAATGGACAACATTCTCTTTAGTGATGAAACCACTTTCCATACGTGTGGAAAAGTAAATCGCCATAACTGTCGAATTTGGGCAGATGAAAGACCGAATGATTTCGTCCAAAATTGGGAGAGAGACTCGCCTAAAGTTAATGTCTGGATGGGTTTAACAAAATCTAAGGTTTATGGTCCTTTTTTCTTTGCTGAAGCTACAGTTACGGGGCTTATTTATCTGGACATGTTGCAGCAATTCCTTGAACCTCAGCTGATTGGGGATAGGATTGTTTGTACATACCGTCGTCTATCAACATGATGGTGCTCCTTGTCACTATGCCAAAATTGTTCAGGATTATCTAAATGGACGTTTTCCAAATCGCTGGATCGGACGCGGAAGCAACAGACCTTGGCCAGCGAGATCACCAGATTTAACCCCTTTAGATTTCTTTGCATGGGGCTTTATCAAATCGCACGTCTATCAGACGAAGATTACGAGTCTTGAAAACTTACGTACACGTATACGAACTGCTGCAGATAACATAACCCCGCAAATGCTCCAGAATGTGTTTAGAAATGCTGCGGAACGATTTGAGCTGTGCAGGGATACTGATGGGCGTCACGTCGAATCCTACTCTTAATTATTTAATAAATGTTACCACTATCATTTTATGATTGAATTCCATATAATTTCCAAGTGCTTCACAAAAATTGATCCTGACTTTATGTACACCCTCTATATATAACGCCTAAATCCCCAAGCAGCTCAAATAGTAAGCCACCTTTTTTTACCACTTTGGTTGAACTTAGTAAATAAGTCCGGTTTTCTTGTACGACCTACTTTTTTGAGGTTAGGAAACTCGAATTAACCAACTGAGAGGGCATTTAAAGTCTGAGGAAGCTTAAAGGACGACTTATTTGACTTAGTTTTTATGAAATAAAATCGTAACTTGGGTAAAATTCGAAAAAATAATAATTTTATACAAAAAAAAAAAAGCTCTCTCTTAACTTTATAGACCCCCCCCCCGTCTACTTTAACGCAATCGAAAGTGATTAAAAATTTGAAGATATATAGCCTGTTCGACCTACTGAAAATTTACGCAACTGTTCGATCAACTTGGGCTTTTATGACATATATATCGGGTGGCGCGGAAAAAACGCATTCTGTTTGAAGAACCGCTGTTCCGTTAGTATGATTGGTAGACGCCTGAAAACTCTGCAGTTAAATAAGAACATATCCAAATAAATTGCATAAAATAATGCGGGTTCGATAGCCCTTTCCTTCTGTTTGGAATTCACTCCTTTATTTTGCTAATTGGTTGGAATTTGTAACGTGAAATCTTTCTCGTCCTGGAAATATTAGTTTCACATCACCATGAGAGTATTTACGATAGAGAAAACAACATCTACTCAGTCGTTTGTTTTTCGAAACTGTAGGAATGCACGGTGCTTTTAAACGTCAAGATTTTATTCCTTTAGACTTGAAAATCCGTTGCACCGTACGTCTCGATATTGCTAACTGCCATGCAGTTTTTGTCTGCGACCAGTAAGTACATGGCCGACTTTCTTGGGATAGAACCAATTCTTCAACTTGGTCTTCAACATCCAGTTCTGACTGTTCGCTTTCGACCACTACCGGCCCTTCGTTCAATATAACCCGTTGTTTCGAGACGTTTAATTGCACGATTAAAGGAGCTAGTGATCCAATGTTTTTCCAGAAATTCTGTATCCACTACCAGCCTCTTTACTCTCCACCCTTTTTCTTGAAAACATGTTTCGATAACTGAAAGATCACTCCTTGTCAACCGAGGCATTGTTGTAGCTACGAGCATAATGACTAATCGTGCATACTAGCGAAAAAGTTTCATTTAAAACAAAGGCGCGTGCGCAGAGCTGGGCAATAAATACATTGAATGTATTTAAATACTAAATACATTTTACGAATGTATTTAGATACTAAATACAAAATACATCAATTGTATTTAAATACATTTGTAAATACATTTTAAATACATACAAATTTTAACATATGCATTCACTAATTCATGTTTTGATAAATTTCTACTTTAGGGGACACGGTGAATTTCGAAATAAATACACCACTCGATAGATCAGACGATTTTAAAAGCTTTTTCATCAATGAATTTTCCATCGCAAATTGGATTGATTGCAACGAGTTAGTTACACAGGCCCACTTAAGGCAGAGCCGTTTTGTACGATTATTCGGTCAATTTCAAGATATTTTTTGATGTCTAAAAAAACACTTACCTTCAGATGAGTGTACAGATTCGTTGTAGCATTGCTTGCAGCAGAGACTTCGTGTTTACACAGCAAGCAGGTGCACTTTACCTTATTACCGTCTTTAGATTTAATTTCAAAGTATTTTCCATCAAACAGAGGGTGCACTAAATTGTTATCTGCAGATATATCACTGTTTGATTCACCGGATTTGCTTGTTGAAGCCATGACACGCACACGATAAAGAAATCAACCGCTTTCGACTAAGAGTGGCACACAACTGATTGAACTGACACGTTGAAACATGAACCATGCTGTACTACACTGTCGACGCGTCGTACTGTGCTAGTACAGAACGTGTATTAAACCAGTAAAAGTATTTACATTTTTATATTTTGAGTATTTAAATACATTGTATTTAAATACTCATTAAAGTATTTAAATACTATATTTAAATACATGAAAAACAATGTATTTATAAATACAGTTCTAAATACACAAATGTATTTAAATACGTATTTAAATACTGCCCAGCTCTGCGCGTGCGTAATAACGAACGTTACATTTAAACTGAAAGGCTGGCGCATACTGACAAATATCACATTCAAATTGGCGGTGCGTACTGATGAGGTTACATTTCAAACTGGCACCTGAATATTGACGAACGTCACATTTCAAATTGAAAACTACGCATTCGCAAAATTTCCTTGTCATTTAAACAGTTGTAAAGCTGTTAATAATTATATTATTTGAATAAAAGTTTTATGGAATCTATGTGGATATGTTCTTATTTAACTGCAAATTTTTCAGGCGTCTACTAATTAAATAGTAACGAAACAGCGGCTCTTCAAACAGGACGCGTTTTTTCCCGCGCCACCCAAGATATATATATTTTTTTCGGATTAAGTATTTATACTCCATTTAAAGTAAAGGTTTGTACCTATATTGGTGTGTAAATATCTTACTTCTGTCAATGTGGTTAATGGAGGGTTCCTCGTCTCTGTCAATGTCTACTTTTCGTCTGGAGGTTCTCTCTTCCTCTTCCTGCTTCGATCGTTCCAACTCTTTTCGTTCTTCGTCCTCTCTCTGTTTCTTCATCTCTTCGTCGCGCCGCGTCTGCTCTTCTTCCTCCTTCTGGCGGTAATACGCTTCACGACGTTCTCTTCGCCTGAAGAGCGAGGTGAATGAAAGTGTTTCGTAAATCACCAAAGGGACTTTCAGGGTCAAGATGATATCAAAAAGATTTACCCTCAATTACGGGTTTCTTTCCTCAAAGGAAGGATTTTGGTGCGAATTTTAATAAAAAAATGAATGACTTTTACTATCATCACTTTTTAACAAAGATTCATCAATTCTTTCGACAGACATTCAATAAAACATTTTCTAAATTCAATCAAAAATCAAATCCAAAACGGAAAACCAAAAATATTTAAAAGATTAACGAGGAATATCTTCACTCTAATAGAGAAGTAAAGTGCATTAAGACAAAAGAAACACAGCACGCATTTCCCTCCTGTCTCAATGAGGCCTGTCTTTTACCAAATCTATAAAACACTTCTTCCCCAAACGTAAATAACTGTCATGAAACTTGTTTAGAAAATACTCCTTTAATACAATTACCGAAAAAAATTATTCAAAACTACGATACTTTACGATATGGATACAAATAGAATAACTTGAAAAACTTCACCATTAAAAATTAAGTTATGAACTTTGTGCTTTTGTTGAGAACACAAAACTAATTTTCTATTTCTATTTCAATATTTTTATTTATATTTGGAAATGCATTTAGAATGTGGAAACTCCAAAAAAGATGCTCTATTTCTTGCTACGCTTCGGGAGTGGTTTATTGTGGTTCTGGATCAAAATTGGACAATTGGAATTTGGTACGAGGGTTTCGCTTTAACCGAAGCCTTACTCACTCCTTTGTCATATAAACGACACTTCCAACAGTATGATGACAATCTTGGACTTATTTAAGAATCTTCATAACAAGATCGTACGATGGGAAGGATCTACAGCTTCACGCGGGATTAGAACCATCTACGGGTCACTACATATGAACTCGGAGCACGGTCACTCATCCAACTGATGAACAGACGTTACGTTGCTTAACTTCGAAGATCTAACGAGAAGCTGTTAGGAAGTGGCCACAACGTAGCTCCCTAACACAATCAACATACATCAATTCCTTAACCTCCGTGTAAGAGAGGCACTAAATTTTTCCTTTTAATGCCAGTGACAGTACATAACATACCACAAAATTATTTGTTCCTCTGTTAAAATCTTCTACTTTAATAAGACTTGAAACCTATCAATTGAAATGAACGTTTCAAAGGACTTCTCACAGAAAACTTCTCAAGATTCATATGATTCAAACACTTTGGATAGTTGAAGGAAGTAACAGTGTTGAAGGGATTGTAAAGGAAATCAAAAGAATGAAACGTGTAAAGAATGGACAAAAGAGGTAACAATCCTTAAGGTTTCTATTTCTTATTTGGGATCCTACCTCTGCTCCTTTCTCTCCACCAACCGGTTCTTCCTCTCCACTTCCAGTCTGGCATTGAAGTCATTCAGCTTCTTTTGGATTTCAGAGCGTCTAGCTGACTTCAGTTTCTCTATGAAGATGTCCCTGTCAGGCAGCATCCGACGGAGGCGTGTAGAATGTTCTAACGCCACGCGATGCTCTTCAACCAATCTGTACACTCTCTCTTGCTCCTGCGTCTCCCAAAATTCTTTGTCCTCCTTCTGCAGAACAACGAATGCATCACAACACTTCCTCCCATTTCTTCACTACTACTAAATACATTTCACTACTTCCACTTCAATAAGGCTATCATCATTAAAAAAAAAAAAAAAAAAATCAGTTGAACATTTACCTTTTGAGTTTCAAGAGCCTTTTTGAGTCTGGGAATCTCGAGAAGGCGTCTCGCCCTTTCGAAATAATCGACACTCTTCTCCTGCGACTTGAGCTTCTTCTGAAGTTCCTTTCGCTCCTTTTCCAGTTCCTCAACCTGCCTTTGCAGGATCTCCTCTGCCCCGAGGTTTAGCAGTTCCTAAACGGTAATGGGTAAGTCAGAATGCCAATGCATAATATTGGTTATCAATCAAATGAAAATTTATGGCGAACAACGGTTCAAGCGAGAATTGTTGAGTGGCAAACTAAGGCAAATGAGAGTAGAGAGTACGTTAAATTAGGAGAGAACAATAGCTCGAACGAGAAGTGAACAACCAGCTCATACTCGATTTAATTAAGCCTCACAATATGTATAGTTGCTAAATGACAACTCGGGTTTCTGAACGGCAAGGGTACGGTATTTAAGACAAAATTATGGGTCAAAAGAGACCTTCTGAAGGGGCTGCGAGTTGAAAAGCCATAAAAAAAGGCTTTGAGATATATTATAATTTCTGAAATGCCTCAATGTCAAATGAATACTTAGGATAAAACTAGTCTTAATTCAACGTTCGCAGCAGCAATGAAATGATCCACCTTACCTCTTTGTCAATCTTCTCGATCATTTTTTGGCCATACGACGTTTTACTGATTTGCATCAACTTATCCTTGATCTGTTTCGTGTGAATCTGTTTCAGTTGTTCCTCCTGCCTCTCTTTTTCCCTTTTACTCGCTTCTCTCCTCAGCCTCTCCTGCTCCTCTTCCTTCTGCCTCTTTAGCTGCTGCTCCTATAAACACAACGAAATCAATTAGTCTTCCATATACCGAACACGATCTACTAGTGTGTGATTCACGAAGCACACTCGCCTGTGCCTTCCTCAACTGTTCTTCTCTCTCCAAATTTTGGTTCTCCAACATCTCCTTCCTCTCCTCGATGATGTGCTGTCTTTGAAGGATTCTATGATGATCTCTTTGCCGAGTCTGTTGATACAACTGGATCGTTTGCGCCCGCAGCGGCTCCATCTCTTTCTAGGGGAAGGAATGTTCAGCCTATTAATATTAACACAGCACCATTCCACCCAAAATCTTTACCATCTTCAAGACTAATTTTTCGAAGAACCACAATGCTCGAGGTACCTTCCTTTTCTCTGGAGCAATCAGAGCCAGGCACTTCTGGAGAGCTGAACTCATGTGTGCCAACTGACATCTGATGGTTTCTGAAGGGAGTGTCTGCAGTGTGGGGCCTTCAGGAAGATCTTCTCTCTGGGACTCACTCAAATCCACCCCAAAGTGAGTGCAGGTAGTACGGTGGTCGATCCGAATCTGGTACGAGAGAGAATTCAAATTGCTATGAACCATCTATCAATACCATCAAGATTTACAATCTTTTAAGAGCAAGGTACTGGAGGTGAATTCTCAGTTTAAAATACAAACATTATATTTCTGCTTCATGACTTTAGTTGGAAGTGAAACGAGGAATGAAATTCAAATGAAAGTCGAATCTTTGCAGAAATTTCCTGGCTCAAACAATGCTCCTACCTGGAGGTCATTGTGCCTGACCAAATCCACCAGAATCCTTTCCAACTGGAAGGGCGACATGAAGACAGAAAGGACAAGGAGCCGTTTGAAGGTGATTGTTTGGAAGACCTGAGCTACTTGCTTCACCAGACGAGTGATGGTCATCTCCTGAAGGGATGAAATATACTGAGGCAGGCCAGACTCGGGTTTTTCGTTGATCCAGCTGAGATGAGTCTGCATTCGATTACACAGGTGCAAAGGGTCGAATTCCACCTCCATCAGTTGGTACATGTTCTGTAATTCCACAGAAACCGTGTTCACCACATTCAGTCGAACCAAGTCCCTAAAGAGAAAGAAAGAACGCATTCAAGACTGTGATGGGAAGTATCAAGCCCCTTCAACTGCTCAACTCCTTATGTAAATAGTCTCGAAAAATTACCATACTTCTTTAAACTGTACCCCTGAAATAGACCTAAAAAGGTTAATTTTCATGAATCAGTAAGGAAATCCAGTCCTTAAATTCCCTTGGTCAGTGGAAAACATTGCTACTTCTTGAGACGGGTGGTAACTTTTTTATAATTTATTTAACAGCTATCTTAAAGGGATAGATAATTGTTTTTCAAAAAACGAATTCAATATATACTCGAGGTACAAAAATAAACTATTAAATGAATTAAAAAATCAAAACCAACATATATTGCAGTGTGCCAAAAAGATGCTATCATTAGCTACACAGTACATCGAAAACATCAAGAAAAAGAGCAAAAATAATAAGGAATGTATAAACCACAGATATATGGATAAGACTGGACGCTGCCTTATATAAACAGCTGTTCGGCGGGCCCTTTTTCCGACACGTGCAGTCACAGACCCACAAATCTTTCCCACACGCCAGCTTCTACTAACTGTCCGAGAAAAAGTAAACGTGTCGATAGTGACGTCATTCTCAACCTACTGAGAACCTTTAAAAGAAGGGACAATAATGTAATGTTTCCCTTGCTGAAAACAATGATCATAACAAAATTGGAATATCGTTCGGTCTCAATGTCTTAACTTTACTTATTTCAATTAAGTTTGAACAACTGTTCAAGATTTTTAAAACAGAACTTGGAATGACGTCACTGTATCGATACACTACCTGTTTCTTGTACAGTTGGTCGAAACGAGCATGTTGATTGATTGATTGACTGAAGGATTAACTGCCGCTTCAACATGATGTTATATCGCAGCGAGAACATACAAAGAGCACCAACCGAAATCACCAACAGTAAAATAATGACCACGAGCCGCAGAAAACTCAAAACACTCAGTGAGGTGGTGCCGCACCGTCACCGGGACAAAACATTCATCGCATACAGGAGGCTGTTCCGATTGCAAAGGACATTTGTGTGTGAGGCGGGTATGTCCAATTCAAAGCCGGCACAAGATAACCTCCCACTTCCTACAGGTGCTGGAAAAAGAAGGCCATGGGGAAACTGTAGACTTGAGAGAACGAAGCTTATTGTTCCACACAAGATGCCATCGACGCTACTACTCTCATCCCAAAAGCGTGACCGGATCAACTTCAAAAATCGCTGACAGATAGAGGGCAGGCCATTATCAACCTACCACCCGCTGCAGATTTCGCGGCTACGTCTGCCCGTTCATTCCCATCTATACCAATATGGGAGGGCAGCCAGCAGAATTGAACGTCCTTATGTTTGGAATGGAGTAAAACCACCACCGGAACTTCAAAACAAGAGGGTGGACTGGAACTGAATGTTTGAGGGAAGCGATCCCACTCAACGAGTCCGAGTAAATAACAGAGTGGCGTTCCGGACTGATACAAATCTTCTGAAGAGCCTTCAGAATGGCCATCAACTCGGCCAAAAAAATGGAGGCTGCAGGAGGAAGGTTAATTTAATTTTAATGGGGTTCTTTAACCTCCTTCGCGACATCTAAGGTCATAAGACGGAAGGGACATACAGCTTTACGTGGGATTCGAACCACGGGTCGCTACATAATCTGGGCGGGGAGGACAGTCCCCCATCCAACTACTACCCAGACCCAATGTCGCTTAACTTCGCTGATCTCGGGAAGCGGTGTTACGACATTGGCCACGACGTAGCCGCAGGAGGAAGGTAGATCGTGATGGTTTCATTAGGCGTAATTATGCCGCTACCGACACCAGTAGAGGATTTTCAGAACCATCAGTATAATATTAGAGAGATCCACGATGACGGAAGAAATGGAAGATAGGTCACCGAAGAACAAGACCGCCGAGAAGATAACGTAACAACACGAGGGACTGGAGGTCTTTGGGAAGGGTCCGTATTCGTGGTCAATGAACGCGCCGGATCAAAAACAAGACTCATGGGGAGGAATCGCAGGATAACGACCGAATCCACCTCCCTCCAGGGATGGAGCGCTGCCGGTCCCTGGCTTTCCGAGAGCCAGGGAGAAAGAATCATGGATACAAGTCCTTCATGAAACAATATGGGAACCGTTTAGTCCAGCCCCAAGCAATGGGGAAAAAAAACATTTCAAAGAGGTACGCGAGTCCCCCCCCCCCCCCCACACACACACACTACGACAAGGCGACTGCCCCGAGGGGAGGGGGGATAGTGTGTCAAAAGGTTTGTGGGTTAGTTACAGGATGGAAGGCAGTGTCTGAACGTTCACAGCTTAGGCTTCAGTAGCAATAATTAGCTCAAAACAATAATTTGGGAAAGAAAGGGATAAAATGGACACGAGTGATGAATTATCTTCAGAACATCATAAAGAGGTGAACATTTTAATGAAGTAAATTCAGCTCCCAAAATGTTTCATAACAATGTATACAAATAAGTGAAGGGAATATTATAAAATAAACCAAATCTTCATGGATATGAACAGGTGCACACATTCAAGGCAACAATAGCACCACTAAACCATAAAGTACAAACGCATATTATTCAGTCTTCCACCAAAATTTTAAATTCAAATAAGCCAACGTAACAAAGACCATTTTTAATTCAAGAGTGAATCCATCGCTATCGTTACATAACAAATTTTTAAAAATGGTTCGTTTAACTTGGTAAATCCTCATACTTCAGATGATGTGAACATGGTAAAGAACTTTATCTCCATGAGAAATCCAAATACTCTTGGACATAACAGGACATGAACGCAAGATTAAACCCAAGAATGCTAAAAGCAAATAAAACTCTTGCTTGAATGAGGATTTATAAGTTCAGTAACAGTGGATTTAAAATTATTTCGCATCCAACAAGGAAATAATGAAATTTTACTTTCTTCACTTTTATTATGAAATTGGAACTATCCCATTTCCTAATGAGATGTTCGAAGATACCAACACTACTTAAGAGTTCAGCTATCTTTGTTACCCGAAAGTCTCCCAAGACAAAATGATACTCGCTTGATAAGGGTATCCCGCGTGGGGGGTTTCGAAAGGGAGAGAAGGTTAGCCAATCGATCGATCTTCTCAAGCGCAGATTTTTCAGTCTCGATGAATCTATCGAACTCGGGGTGAGCGGAAGGAAGAGGAATTGCCAACGTCGCTACCAGCACGATTGACGCCCTTCTTGACAACTCATCAGCTGTTGGAAACCACCTTCAGTTAATGCCAGCATTGACAAAACAATCAGAATTAACTACAGTATCTCGCGAAGGAATTCAAGGATCAGATTCTCCTTCAATAAGCACGAACGCCATCATTTTGCTATTTCAAAGAAAAGCATACTCACACGTGATGTTCTTTTTCTGATCTCTTAGCAGCTGGAAGAGCTTGAAGAGGGCAGCTGCATGGAAAAGATGGTTGCCTGCCTTCCAGAATACAAGAGCCAACTTTTCATAATAGGACGCCATCACGTGAGGTTTTGGCATCTTCTTAGACTTCTTCATTAGGTCAGAAATGTCTTCTATCGCCTTGTAAGCCTCTTGCCATAATTCCATTTTGATGGCATAATTCAATTGTTCAAGGCGAGTCTCCAAATTCAACTGAAAACATTTATCATCATCAAAGCACTCGTCATCGCCTTTTAAAACTTTGCTTTACTCTTTTCTTTAAGCAAGAACAGTTTATCCTGTATTCAGAAGAACAATTTACCCTGTATTCGCCGATTGTTTTAAAAAGAGAAGGCGAGTCACAGCATTGAGGAAAAAGGAGAAGATTAAATTCACAAGGGATTAAAGATTTGCACAGATAGGGTATATCTGTTTAATGATCTAAACTACAGTGAAAGTAAAGTGTTTTAAAGCAAATGGTACTTAACTTCAAATAGTTTATTCATTGTATAATAATCCAACAGACATTAATGAGATTCTAACCTGTTGCGTTTCTGGATTGTTGAGATTTACAGCCGTGGCTGAACCTTGCTGCTTTTGTATATGCGTCAAATGAGTGCGAAGATTATCACACAACTTGCGAAATTCCGTCTTCCTATTGTACTTTTCACAGAACTTGAATGCCTTTGTAAGTCATAAAAGGAGGTTTTGTGTCAAGAATAACACCTAGTTTTAAGGGAATTCTAAATTGACTTAATAAAACATTCCCTAAGCATAATATTTCATTTTCTTTTAATAATTTAATAAAGAAAACCACAAATTCAATATAAGGTCATTAATAAGTAATAAACATTGAATAACTTTTCCACTACAAAACAATATTTGAAAGTGAAAGAAGAAAAATAAAATAAGCGACATTTAAATACTTACGTGTTGAGCGATGTTGTGGTAAAGTTTCTCTACCCTCGAATTTGTCCTAAGTAATTCTAGACACTGCCTGTAACTTTCCCAAAGAAACTTCACCCATGGTGTTAAGATTGTTCTGTCACTTCGGTCCTGGATTAAAAGGCTGACATTAATAATGTTCTTTTAGTAGATGAATAAAACCTTCCAGTCAAATGTTATTTTCACGCTATTAACAATAAAATAACGGAAAAGTTAAGGGTAAGGATAATGTTGGTCTCTACACTAAAATTAAAAATAAACCTATCCCCATTTTAAAATATATTTTCTCCACATGTATTAGGCTACATTGAAACTAACTCATCACTCTGTTGTCCTAGTTAAAACAACTGATGTTTTAGTTATTTCTTTAAATTATCATTATTTCAAACTGTTTGTCAGGTCTTGAAATTTAGGCCAAAATTATTTGTTTGGAAGAAAAACTGCTGAAATTTTTTTTTTTTTTTTAATCTGTTAACAATCAGAGCACCTTTTTTAATCAACAACATTACCAGCCCCTATATTTAAACATTGCATTTCAAGCACTAATTTATTCCTACAATTACAAACAATATCTCACAATGTCTCATACATGTATGACCTTTTTAAACCTAGACTAACGCATAATAAATAGTTAAATAACTAAACTTAGTATTGGCCTAATAAAATGTGTAGTGGAAACAATAATGACGACTGAGCTTCTGAAATTTTTAACTCAAATTGAAGATTAATCACACACACACCTCTATTCCTAAAATTAACATTGGCCTACTCTATGTTTGCTCAATACTGTATATAGTATTTAAATCCTTTAACTTGATCTAACTTCCCAATTAAAGCTGTCAGCTTCTTGCTAAATACCACACACTGCCTATTTAATAAAACATTTTGATTAATGAATCACCACTTATTCAGTGAGAGTACCTGAGCATCTTCCCCTGATACCGCGGAAAGAAGAATTTCCTCCGGAGTTGCGAGGTTATCCAAGTCATCAATGTCAACTACCGCTTGATGACTTTCCTTCCTCGCAGACTCCGTTCTCTCATCAGCCAATTGCAGGTAGAACTTCACCACTGTCTCCAAAGAGGAGACATTCACCTGCAATATTAATTTTGGTTAATTTACAATCTAAAGAGAAGAGCCTTTCATCAAATAGCCTGATATTAAAAAGAGCCACTTACGCTTTGAAAGATGTTTCTGTACTGATACAACCCTTCCTTAGCTAGATGAGACTTCTTTAAATCCACGCACAACTCCAAGTACTTGAACATGATGGGCTCCAACAACTTTTCCGAGTAGTTGGTCCGCATTTTGCCTCTCTTGATGACCTCATAGAGGACTTCCAAGGCACGGCTTGGCTTCCCCACATCGATAAATTCTGTAAAGCAAGATGAAACATTATCCTTAGCCCTTATACTGAACAAAGTATCCCAAGAATGAAGAATGGCAGTTCAGATAAATGACATGAAACTTGACCAGAGGTTGTCAACCTTTTCTGGCTGAAGGCACCCCAATGGCATCTGTTCTTCTTTCACAGCACCATGGAGGATATTTGCCTCCCACTGTTTAAACCCTCGAAAAAACCTACTTGACAATCCATGACAATCTTATGAAAGTCTCAGAGAGACTTTGTTCTGTGGTGTTCTGATACAATCTTAACATACATAGCTAATAAGTAGAACAAAGGTTGAATTTATTTCACTAAATATTGTGAAGGAATCTTGAATTTGACTTTGGACATTTTATTCAATATTTGGAGTGAAAATCTGTTTGTTTACTTATTATAACTTGCATTACCAATAGCATTAAATAATTTCTTAAGAAGGTGAAAGAATATGAATGAATTAAAAATTCAAAAATTTTATTTAGAAAAAGAATAAAATTCAATAAAGTTCTACAATATTTTCAATATTTATCTGTAAAATTTAGATATCTGATACGACAATATATTTACAGCATTTTAATCTCAATATGCCATTGAAAAGACGGAAGTTTTTTCAGCAAAATTAATGGTAGCATTCAGTTTATTACATAAGAGAAGTGAAATGGCAAGTAATAATAGTAACAAATAAGTGTATTTAATATTCATAACAATAAAAATAGTACACAAATGGTAAAAATTTATGAAACTGGCATAAGGTTGGATTATTTTTACACAATTTAACCCTTTAACGCCGAACGTTTTTGTAGGGTTAAGTCTAAATGCGTGTATTTGAAACGCTAAGTATTCGACTCAGTCGTCGGCGTTAGAGGGTTAAAAATAAAATGATCAATTGTATATTTAGGAAATAAATGATGCTTAATGAAAAAATTAAAATAAATTATGAAATTAAAAACATTTCATGAAATTAGTGAGAGAAAGGAAAAATTAAGGGGAGTTGAAACTGGATATTATTGTGTGAAAGCCATATTTCAGATAATTAATTCTAAAATAGGGACTTATTACTACGGTAAAAATTGCAGGAGTGAACTTTTAAATCAGTAGGAACAAATGAAGTACTTCTTTAAGGATTTACAAAATACATTTAATGCTGAAGTCTGTCTGATATTTAAGGGAACTGCATTTCATACATTTGCTCCTTTGAGAGCATGCATTTCCTGCAGTTTCCATCGTACAATTTGTGTTATAATGATGATGTATTTGATATGGGGTGATTGCTCTTTGAATGCATGATGCATGTTGATTTTTACTGATAACTTTGAATATACAGTATTTACAGCAACACTCGATTTGTATGTCATTTTGTTTGAAAGCATTTAGCTTTTTAAATATTGAGGTGGTATGACTTCATTATTATTTGATATGGTTCACAGACATTTTTTATGAATGACTTCCAAAAAATATTTTACATATTTCTTTGAGCTACCCCATATTGTAATGCAATATATGACACTAAAACCCACACTAATAGACGGAGTTTATTTCCACAACAGTTTCAATGCCCACTGGCATCCTCTTTGGGTGGATACAGAAAAATGAATGAACAAAAGTGAGTAACAAACAATCCAGGAAAGGTTAAGGAACATTCTAGAAGGGCAGAAGACCATTAAGAAATTCACACCTAGGTTAGATCCCATTCACCCGACACCAGAAGGGATTTTTTGACCAAGAATCTCATTAAAGGGTCCAGCTTATAAGCAGGGTGGGGAGTCGGGAGTCGATAAAAACGACCGACTCCCGATAAAAACGACCGACTCCCGATAAAAACGACCGACTCCCGATAAAAACGACCGACTCCCGATAAAAACGACCGACTCCGATAAAAACGACCGACTCCCGATAAAAACGACCGACTCCCGATAAAAACGACCGACTCCCGACTCTTTGATTCAATTTCTATATGCCAACAATTTACCAGAATACTACTCTGCCCTAAATAAATATCTTCCTGAACTAATTCTAGATTCACATTTCCACATTGATTTATTGTTCTGGTAAATCTTAGCAAAATGAATTTCATATTTCTATTTTAGGATACTAGATACCATATAAAAATTGGCAATATTTAATTATTAATTTAATTAGCCCCTATAGTAATGAGTCGTGTGGGCCTAGTAGAAAATCAGCAGTCTTTCAATATTTTAAGCTAAATGAGGATGAAAGTATTTTTATTTGTCAAGTAGAAAAGGATGGTAAAGAGTGTAATGCAAAAATTAGTGCTTACACTGGGAAACATGTTAATGCTCCAACTACAGCCTCAACTTGAAACGCCATCTATGAAACAAACATCCCAATATTTGTAAGGTTGTAGATCAGCATGATAAGATGATAAGGAGAGAGTCGGGAGTCGGAGTCGGTTTTAAAAATACCGACTCGGGAGTCAGGAGTCAGTTGTTTTTGGCCGACTCCCCATCCCTGCTTATAAGTACCTTGGCACAAATTAAAAATTACCTTCTTGTTCTATACATACAGATTCTATTATTTTTCTTTTGACATAATTATTACATTTATAAGTAACTTACTTGATTCCCAATCTATGGCATAATTATTTTGGCTGGCATGCTAAAAATTGCATTATTAGTGTTACAACATCTGAAGGCAATTTATGTTCTTTAATACGAGTTTTAATATATCTTCCAGTTTCTCCTACATATACTAAATCACAATTTTTACAGGAATGCTGTAGACACCCGCTTTCTCCTGTTTTGCAAAGTTATTCATAACCAATTTACTTTTTACAGTAGACGAATATTTGAATGCCAAATCAAACGTAAAATCTTTCGTCAAAGGTTTTACACTTCTAAGCTGGAAAATGTAAGGCAAACTCAAATATTGTTTTTGGTTAACTAAAGGTTTCTGAGGGGCACAAAAAGATTTCTGGCTTTAAAATACACCTTTCTGATAAACCATTCAGGATATTTAAAAAATCTTTAAAAATGTTCCAAATCTTTGAATTTTCTGAGTCCAGCAAATGTAGGCTACAAATCCTGAGTGCTCTCAGAAACATGGAAGAAATAATTGAACTTTAACACCATCATGATATTAAAAATAATGATGATACAAACTTTGCAAAACAGGAGAAAGTGGGTGTTGTCTACAGCATTCCCTGTAAAAATTGTGATTTAGTATGTAGGAGAACTGGAAGAAATATTGAAACTTGTATTAAAGAACATAAATATGCCTTCAGATGTTGTAACACTAATAATGCTTTATCAAGCCCACCCAAAATAATTATGCCAGACTGGGAATCAAGTAAGTTACTTTATAAATGTCATAATTATGTCAAAAGAAAAATAACAGAATCTGTATGTATAGAACAAGAAGATAATTTTAATTTGTGTGAAGGTTACTTATAAGCTGGACCCTTTAATGAGATTCTTGGTCAAAAAATCCCTTCTGGTGTCGGGTGAATAGGATCTAACCTAGGTGTGAATTTCTTAATGGTCTGCCCTTCTAGAATGTTCCTTACTTTTCTTGGATTGTTTTCTTACTCACTTTTGTTCATTCGTTTTTCTGTATCCACCCAAAGAGGATGCCAGTGGGCATTGAAACTGTTGTGGAAATAAACTGTCTATTAGTGTGGGTTTTAGTCACATTTCGACTTCCACATAAAAAAGTGAAGTTTTGCATTTGTAATGCAATATAATAAATGTGGGTGGATGATGAAATAATACAGGGGAGGGATGTTTTCTTTTTAATTTAAATATGAATTGAAATCGTGGCATTTTAGATTTAATATGCTGTATGTGAGCTCTTGAGATTTATTTTTTATCCAAATTAATGCCAAGTGCTTTAACTTCATTCACCTTTGCCATGGTAATATTTTTATTTGATAGTTTGTCTTCATGTTTTGTGGGACCATAATTATTATTATTATAACCAGATAAATTTTATAAACTAAAAGTTTATGAGAACACATCACTTAAAAAACTGCTCTAATTCCCTGTTCATTTCATTCATCAGAATGTCTAAATTATGATGGGAAGATGTATGTCTGGTATCATTGGCATATTGTATGTAATTTAATGTGGTTGAAAGAGGAAAACTGTTGTGAATTAGAAATAATAATGGCCCAAAGAATAGATCTTTGTCGGAGTCCACCAGTTGGCATTGCCTTGTCAGATAAATTATCTTCTAATTTGATGTATTAATGACGACATCAATGACTACCCTTCATAAGCTGTGGTCAGAATTTAGTGATCCTAGCCTTTTTATAAAAGATGGGGTGCATTTCAATGAAATAGGGAATGCTAGGCTAGGTAGGTTAATCGATGAGAACGTTCAAAAGCTGTATAGGTCGAAGCCTTCTTAAATTTGTGGGTCTGGGAAATGCCAGCCTGATGTGAAAAATAGTTTAAAATGCCAATCTGTGGTAAAAAATAATTTGAATGTCTTTTTATTGTAACACGCGTAGTATCAGAAATAATTGAACGAATTTAAGGCAATAATTATTCCAGGAACTACAATATAGTTGCTATAACTGAAACATGGTTAAATATTGTGACTCAGGACTTGTTGGGGGAACTTGATACAGCAGGTTTTAAACTTTTCCCTAGGAACCAACATATGGTGACAATATTTTAGACGTGGTGATCAGTGCCATATTAAGGATTTTTGGGCACTGGGGCCAAAATATTCTTGGCGTCCCTCAACAAGACAAATCTTTGAGTCATGTAAATTAATAAAACCATTTATTTCTAAATTAAATAATGCAAGTTTTACACAAATACCAAGCTGCTACAATTACACCAAATCAATTACAAGTCCACTACTAATCTAGGTACCAAAGTTGGTAACAAAATCATCCACCACCAGTATATAAAAGTTTTTTGAGCTGCTTCATATCACTAAATTTTCCAATTGCAAGCTCAGTATTTAAAATCTGCAAAATATTCTTTTCTATGCACAACAATGACAGACTCTTTGCAATTTCTTTTAGGTTAGCATTTGACATTTAACATTTTTAATCATGTCAAATGAGAAAAAGAACACTCCGCATTCGCATTTGCATTTGACATCATCAAACACAAATAAATGCAATAAGCAATGAAAGCATTTGGGAAAACAGCCCTCAATTTGTGAATTTCCTGTAGTACTCCTAATGGGCAAGTGTCAGCTCTAAATGTTTTGTTTGACAAACAGTACAAAATGCTGAAATTCAAATGGGAAGCTGTCCTCAAAATCATTTGGGTAATGGACTAGCAAGATTTTTTTTGTTGCTTTTGATGCTTCCTCTGAAGTTAGTCGAGATATTTTTGAGCATTCCAAATTTATCATTGATATCATTATAAACATCAGCCCCTAAAACAGCTGGGCCCTGGGACCTGGCCCACCCGGCACCCGCCTCTTAACACACCACTGGTAGTGATGACGAATGACAAAAATATAGTTGAAGGTTTTGAAGTAGGTGAGAGTTTGGGATGTAGTGATCACTAAATTATTTGGTTTAAGCTATTGATAGAAAACAGTAAGGATAGTAACATAATAGAAGTCCCCATTTTCATAGGGCTAATTTTGATAGTTTTTGTGGACAGGATGAGAGTAGTGGACTGGAATAATTTATTTATGGGTAATGATGCTAATTTTTATTGGGAGGCATTTAAAGAAAGTTTTATGAATATCGAAAGGGAGGTTATTCCTCGTAGGCCCATGCCTCTGATTAATAGTAGTCAGCATGGGTTTCGACACCATAGATCTTGTTTAACTAATTTGTTAGAGTTTTATAACAAAATTATGCGCAAATATGATAGGAATAGAGCAGCTGCCATTATTTATTTAGACTTTAAAAAAGCATTCAATACAGTTCCGCATAGAAGATTAATTGCAAAGGTTAAAGCACACAGGATATGCAGTCAGGTAACTAACTGGTTAGAGGAATGGCTTCATACCAGGAAACAGAGGAGAGGTTCATTGTTAATGGTAGGGAATCAGGGTGGTTGGATGTAGGTAGTGGTGTCCCTCAGGGTTCAGTGTTAGACCCATTGCTATTTGTAATCTACATTAATAACATATATGTTGGCTTGACCAGCAACATGTCAAAATTCACAGATGATACTAAAAGAGGCAGTAAAGTTCTTAATGTGGATGATAGAAATAGGCTCCAAGACGATGTAAATAGGATTATGGAGTGGATGGATAAGTGGCAGATGCAATTTAACAGAGAAATGTAAAGTTTTGCATATAGGTTCTCGTAACAATAATTACATGTACACAATGAACAATAGACAGTTAGCGAGTGTTGACAAGGAAGTAGATTTAGGTGTATCTAAGGATTTAAAAGTTAGGAACCAGTGCCTAGAGTCTTGCGCAAAAGGTAATTAGGATGTTAGGCTTCATAGCATGTAATTTAAAATTTAAATCAAAGAATATTATATTGCCCTTTACAAGTCCCTAGTCAGGCCTCATTTAGAATATGCCATTCAGTTTTGGTGCCCGTATTTGTGTGAGGATATTGATAGGTTGGAAAGGGTTGAGCAACATGCCACGAAACTAATTCCATCACTACGCAGATAGGATTAAAGAGTTAGACTTGCATTCACTCAAAACTATGAGATTAAGGGGGAGCTTATTGAACTTGTAGGCCAGGCTGAAACTCAAGATAGAATTAATCAGTCATTAACATTTGGCTTTTGATATAAAAATAAGATTCCTGAAAAAAATAATTGGTGCCCACCAATGTGTGTCCAGCCACCCCCATTTTTGTAAAAACATCTAATGCCGCACTAGCAAAATCAGGAAAATGGTAATATCTCTTCTTCTGAACATGCTAGAGAGATGGTTTGCATACCAAAAGATGCAGAATTTGATTTAGAACAAATTAAGAGTGGTATTTTTTCATAAACCTTTAGTTTTTGAGTTATTTTAGAAAAACTAATTTTTGGGGTCCATAGACCCCCTTTTGACGGACTTTAGTGACAAAAGAAATTGTAAAATAAGCATGATTTGGCTTTTTGATTACTAACATTGCCCTAAAAGGATGTTGACATGGACATAGTGATCACATGATATGACTTTTCCTTGTTATCTTGCATCCATTATGCTTGATTAAAGAATAGAGGGTGGGGCTGCTTCATGAACTTTTTTTAAACGTAATAAATTGAAAACTTGTTTTTTTTTTTCAGGTGCCTTTGTTATAAGTTTCCAATTGCAATTTGTCATTGAATTCAACATTTGCAATATAAAGTATGACTTCTACAAGGAAAACAGTTGCTAAAGTACTTGGTGATGTACATTTTCTGCCAGCAGAACAGTTTCCTTTAGGGAAATTGCCTATGTTGAAGCAAGTTATTGAAAGGTGTTTGTGTTTCGGAGACTATAAAACAGATGCTGTACTGAGAGCTACTTCTGAGGAATTGCATAAATTGTGGGTCACATAATGTTTATCCAATATCAGTAAATGCCATACAGAGCTGACTGAAAACCCAAATAAAGGAATTCAACCGCCTTCTGAAGTATGACAAAAAGAAAAGGGGACCTAAATATCATCAAGATCTGGATAATTTTCTGAAAACTATAAAAGTTTTATTTGATATATATCAACATGATCACAAACTGTTGGCAGATACAGAGAAAAAGTACTTACTAAAAATGACTGAATCTGATTACCAGTTTTATGAGGAAGGTCTGTTGATTGAATTTAAAGTTGTAAATTATTAATTAATATTAATTAATTATCAATTATTAATATTATCAATTATTAATAATTTGCTACAATTTTTAAAGTGCATTTAATAAGTTAGTAATATCAATAATACACTATTAATGATGTTAATGGTAAGTAATATTTTAGTATTTTCTCATTTTTGTAAGAATTTCAATTTACATATAGAGATCCATAGATAAAAGATACATTATAGGTAGTGTAATGAAATATAATCACTTTGTAGGACCAGAAACAACTAGGCATGGTTACTGTACCCTGAAAGAAGTCCCAGAAACAGCCACTGACTTAAAATTAAAATCACGGGTTATTCAATCTCAAAAAGCAAAGAATCAGTTCCTCCTCCTCATCCTCATGAACCTATGGACATTCCTGAGTTGACAGATAGCGACAGTTGTAATGATTCATTTGATGCAGACTATGTTCCAGAAGTCTCAACATTACAGAACAGAACTAGATTACGCTCATTAGCTGAAGCATGTGACAGGTATAGTACTGAAAGATAAATCTTTTAATACAGCTTAAAGTGAAATCATTCTGACTAAGAGATTAAGATTACCAATAAATTATTCATTGACAATAGATATGTAAATCTACTTTAAATATCCTAACAGATATCAAGTAAGTGATAGAGCAGGAGCGGCTATTGGTTCTGCTACATTGGTGGACTTTGGAGTAATCACCCCAGATAACATACAAAATGTTATTGATAAGTATGTTTTTAATCACTCTAGATATTACATTTCTTAGCTTCTGCTATAAGTTCTAAATCACCAGATTTACTATTATTTTTAATTAGCGTCAAAATTTTTATTTTGTATTTATATTAATTAGTTTCAAACAGGACACTGACATTTGTATTTTGTATATTTGTATAATGCTAATGCAGTAATGCACATGACTCCAGATTTGAAAAAATTTACTGGAGCACAGCTCTGAATTTACTTTTTTTTCCCTTACACCACTAGATAGGTTAATGATAGTAAACTCTTGAATTGACGACATACCAATTACAAATTGTTTTAGCTAAACATAATAATACAATAATGTACAGTTTATAACTCACCTTAAGTTTATTTATTCATTGCAGCAGCAACAGTGGACGATGTTAGACCTTGCATGTAGGCATTTGTTGTGAATTTACCACCATGTATGCTTGGCCACTGATCAATGGCTTTGTGTGTGATCATTACAGCAGATCTAGTGCCTGGAGCTGGACCCTCCTTCACAATTCTGCACAGCTTAGTCAAATGAGATGGCTTAATGGATCCTTTGTGTTCAACAATGTAACCAAGAATGGAGAATGTCCCTTCAGCTGGTGCTTCACTCCAGGCAGTTGATCCATCTTTATCAAAATGCTTTAATCTCTCTGTGATTCCTTTCCACAGCTGTTCTATATATTCTGTCAGCCAATTTATCACTGAGTCTTTTGTAAAACTACTTTCAGATCTGGTTCTGGATGGTCTAGCAACTTCAGCAACCTGGTAGTAATCAGAACGTTTCTTGATGTATTTGTAAACTTCATTTAGGATGTAATCCTCAGCTGTTAGTTCCTTTTGCTGCCCTGTGGTATCGTGCTTAAATTCAGAAACTACATCATTTGCATTTCCTCCATTAGCTAATTTGGAAATTGTTTCCATCACTCTTAACATAACAGTTTTCCCTCCTTTATAAAATATATTTTCTACAAATTCTGCACTAACTGTGGTTTTTTGAGCTACTTGCAACATAATCTTTGTTACATAGGAAATCAATACATAGAACTTGGCACTAATTTCTTTCTCTTGTGGATGATCAAAAAACACACAATTTTCCACAAATCTGTCAAATTGATCAAATTCGTAATTAACCATGCGAGTATCAGATTTGAGTTTTGGTCTCTTAAAACCAATGATATTGTCAAGAACCATATTGGTATAGTCAAGGCCTGATCTCAAATTTGAAGAGTGATTCTGAATAAAGTCTAAAAGCTCACTTAGTTTACAAATTTTCTTCAATGCATCAACGTGGGCTCGTTCACAAGATGCATTAAGTCCCATCGAAATTTGAAATTTTCTCTAAACAACTTTTTCATTTCGTTTTTAAATGGCTCGTTGTCCTTACAAAAAGCCCCATCTCCAACCATTCCAGATACCTTGGATTTAATTGCTTCTTCAGATAGTTTCAAGTGATTAGGAGACTTCAACACATCAAAAATTTCATTGGCCAAATAAACTCCTGATTTGCTGCGTACTAAATTTATCCCAGCAAGTTTTACAGTCTTATCTTCTTCACTCATAACTAATACAACTAGCATGCTTAATCCCAAAATTGTTCCAATGTCAGCTGTTATTGTTACTGAAGTTTGTTCTAAGAACCACTTTACAATTTGTTCTTTAAGTTGATTATCTAATAGCTCACAAATTGTTGCACGCGTGTGTGCTATGATTCAAATTTCAAACCTCACAACCTGACCTATGTAATACAGCTAGAAGTACTGGATATAGAGCCCATGCAGTGTTTGTTTTCATTATGTAGTATAAGATGTTGCCACATAAGTCTTCTATGCGTTTAGTAGTGTTCCGAGAAGATGTTTTCATCACTTCATAAACAGCAGCTCTTTGATGATGCTGAAGTTTAATTAAATGTCTCTTCAGGTGGGTTTTCAGATTTCTAAACCATCTCTCTTGATTTTCTCCGTTTGCATACATAGGTTAAATCTTTAACATTGAAGTAACCTTTCATGTTAGAATGTTTGTCTGAAGCACATGCTTTGGGGTCTGTGCAAGCTATGCAATATAATGTAAACATTTTATCATCAGAAGCATCATCAATATCTTCTTGATTATCATCATCATCTCCTCAACAGCTATATCTACATCAGGCATATTAGTGTCACTATTTGCAATGTTTTCCATTATATCACTTGGTACTGAAAATGAATCATCAGCATGCCCTAGATCCTTCTTTTCCACCAATTTGAATGTAGATTTGATCAAATCATTGTTCAGGATTTCTTGTATTGATTTACACTTGCTTAAATGGGCTATGGAAATGTCAAATTTGTTGCTTTTTGCTTTATTAGATTTGGATGCAACACTTGAACTTGAAGGCATATTTTGACTCTTCTCTTTATTAACCACAACAGCTTGGTGAGTTTCTTTTGTTAGGCGCAAAATTGCATTCAATGTCTTCTGGATTTGGGAATTTTCAAATTCTTCTAAAGCAGTTTTGTTAGTCTGATGCGCAGATTCCTCACTTACCTTTGTTTCTTAGGTGGAGGAGAAGCACTTTCTTCAGTCTGTGAAACATCTAGTGAAAAAGTTTCATTTTCTAGATTAGCAGTTGATGAAGTTGGTTCATTTTTCTGAGGTCTAGCACTAGCACATTTTGTGAACAAACTAAATGACTGCTTTGCCGTATCTCTTTGCTGCACTTCATCCTGGTATTTCTTTACTGCAATATCTAAGCTGTGGGCCCAAACTCTGGGACCTCTTGTATTGTAACAAATATTTTTTTTGGAATTAAAATGTTCCTCCCAGTTTTGCTTCTTTGAATATTTGTTCTTGCATTGACCACAAAAGTAACCCCTTTTAACACCCTCACTTTTCTCTCCAACTTCATCAATATTAGGATCCATTATTGATTATTGACTACCTGAAAAAATACAAAATAAGTAAAAGTTAGTAAATATAGTATGGTAAAAGTGAGTAAAAGTAAGTAAATATAGTACAATGAAAGTAAGTAAAAGTAAGTGCTTTAAACTTAGTAAAAGTAAGGAAGAGTAAGTAAAAGTAGGTAAGTTAAAGTAAGTAAAAGTAGTTTAAACTTAACTAAACTTTTCAATTCTAGAGTCATGGTGGATTACTTAAAACCGTACAAGTAATTATCTGGCCAATTTATCAAACCTGGCCGAGATCAATGGAACAGTCCAATCCTGATAATTTTATATTAAAAAAATTTTAATCATCAAAACATTGAAGCTTAACAAAAAATAAAAATAATTGTTAAATATGGAATTACCAACTAAACTTAAAATAACTAAATTTGTAATTTAAAAAAATTGGTTTGTACAAGAACGTATACGCAAAAAAATTGCATAACGTCTAGCGGATGAACAAAACCCAAACCCAAATTTACTTTTTCTCATGGTCAAATTTACTGGAGCAATGCTCCCAAGATCCCAGGAATCTGGAGTCATGCCAATTATTTTTTTCAGGAATCTTATTTTTATATCAAAAGCCAACTGTTAATGACTGATTAATTCTATCTTGAGTTTCAGCCCAGCCTACGTACTAGAGTACTATGCAATTATTGCAAAGAAAGTATCATTCGAAAAATTGAGAGTGAATCATCATCTAGAGAAATGCAGTAAAAGAAAAGTGGAATGTTTTGAAAATGAGGCAAGAGGTATGCCGAGACTCGAATTTGGAGCATCAGTTGAAACTGATTCACTTCCTCCAACTTTGGCTTCTGGCAAAGATGATCCAAAGATTATAAGTGAAAATGTGCCTGAAATGAGTGACACCAGTGCAGGTTCTTCATCAGGTGCAGGTTCTTCTTCGAATTTAAATCGAAGGATATTATATTGCCCCTCTACAAGTCCCTAGTCAGGCCTCATTTAGAATATGCCGTTCAGTTTTGGTGCCCGTACTTGCGTGAGGATATTGATAGGTTGGAAAGGGTTCAGCATCGTGCCACGAAACTTATTCCGTCTTTGCGCAATAAGCCTTATGAAGATAGGATTAAAGAGTTAGACTTGTATTCACTCGAAACTAGGAGATTAAGGGGGGAGCTTATTGAAGTTTTCAAAATCGTTAATAAAATCAATAACGTAAATTTTGACAAATTGTTCACTTTCGATAATAGTAATACTCGCAATAACGGATTTAAGTTGCGTGGCAGACATTTCATTACTAATATCGCTAAAAACTTCTTTACGTTTAAAGTAATTGATAAATGGAATAATCTTCCCGCGTCAGTCGTTCATTCTACCAGCGTTAATATGTTTAAGAACCATCTTGACAGACATTTTAAAAGTATTAACGTTGTTTAAAATAAAAAAAAGGAAAGTTAATGACAGGGGCTCTGGTGGTGGTGCTCGAGGATGAGTCTGTTGACGATGAATGCCAGCAATAAAATTATTGAAAAAAAAAAAAAAAAAAAAAAAGACTAACACGAATGTAGATGTAGCTCATAGCGTAAACTAACCCACTTTTTGTTTAACTTTACACTCTTTTCTTGCATGTTTGTAGTTTGCATGGTATGACAGTGAGTTAAGACTGTATTTGCATGGTTTGTAAGCGTTCTTATTTTACTTCTTTTCATCTTTCACCCCTCTCCTATTCTCTCCGACTATTTTTCTGACTTGTCGGCAGTGGCCGGCGGATGATGATGGTGAGACACTTTTCCTCTTTTTCTGAATGAATGTTAACCCATGAGTGATAGGTGTTGCTCTTACTTAACCCCTTATTCTCTTCTCTTCTCTTAACCCGCTACTCTTTCCTTTCTCTCGGGCTAACCTTAGAGTGGATCTTAGGGTCTTTGTTAGCCTTAGCTTCTGTAGATCTGTAGATCCACATTCTGTCATTCAACACCAATAAAGCATAAAAGGCAAAGATCAATTACACCATTTGTGGTAAGAATGACTGTGGACCAAAAGGAAGAATGAGATTTACAAGTTGCAAGGTTCTTTTTTTCAGCTAACATACCCTTCAACATTTTAGAAAATAAAGAATTTATAAAATTAATCAAAGGTCTAAGATTAGGATATGAACTACCAAACGGGAAAAGGTTGGCATTTGATCTGTTAATAAAAGTTAATGATGAAGTAATCCATGAAATGAAGAATGACCTTAATCTTGATGATTGTACCATTACCCTTATACAAGATGGCTGGAGTTCAGTAAGTATCGTAATGATCCTATTATTGCGCACAGTATTCATAATGGAAAAAAAGCCATATCTGATTTCAGCAGTAGATGCTGGAAGTACAAAAAAGACAGCAGAATATTGTGCACAGTTAGCTAGAGAAGCAATAACAAAAATTAAAGAAATATATGGCATTGATGTAAGTATAACTATTTTGTAGCAGGGCTGGCAGGTCTGACCCGGACCCAGGTTTAACCTGAAAGTGAGATAAGACACGGACCTGGACCCAAAATATGAAGGTAAGTAGGACCTAAATGCTTAACTACTATCAATATATAAAACATAGGTAACTCAACTGTATGGGCAGAAGAGTTTTCTTTAATCTGAATCAAATCATCTGGCATTGCCATATTATATAACAATTAGCATAAATTAGATACCATAACATAAATTATATAATCTATTAGTGATGGATCGAATAACCGCAACTGCAACCGCACAAAAATTCACAACCGCAACCGTAACCGCAACCGCCATTCCATAAGTGCGGTTGCGGTTGTAAAAGCTTAGTTAATTTTAATTTTAGGTTAATTAGAAATATTTCTTTTTTTAAAAAGAAAATGATGGGTCTCCTTATGCGTGCTTAAACGTGACGTCATACGGCTGCCATAGTAAAATTGGTTTAAACTGCGCTCTAAGTTATTACTCTGTGAGCTCCATGAAGTAACATTTATTTTTATTTAATTTTCTTCAAACTAAAATCGCCTTTAGTACAATAGTCAAAAAGCTTATTCCTGCTCAACATAAGGTATTTACTAAATAAATACTATTTAGTATATATTATGTACCAAGTGTGGCTAAATCGCACTATAGTGGCTAAATCCAGTTAATAATTACGCATTTTTCCTAGTATATGATAACCGCAACCGCGGTTGGAAAAAATTCGACAACCACAAACACAACCGCAATCTATATTATTAGCTTTATTTTTGTTTCCACACAGTTCTATTATTTTTCAGGACAAAAACTGAATAGAGTTTAAGAGGAAGAGGCTGAAGAATGGCTGCTGAAATAAATTCAGAATACATGGCAGGATATTATGCATTCTGCTTAAAAGACGCACTAATTTTTCCTCTTTATTTATTCAAAGATAGTATAGTGAGCTCTACATCAGCTAGTAATTGGTGGAAAATTGTTGAAATGAAAGAAAAAAAAAAG
>JAJOZX010017989.1:0-58575 GCA_023014485.1 Bathynomus jamesi
TATATATATATATATATATTATGTGTGTGTGTGTGTGTGGTGTGTGTGTGTGTGTGTGTAGAAATGAACAATGAATAATCCATATTCATTTTTACATAAGAAACCAAATCGCCTGAGCGAGTTTGGATAGAATTTCGATTTGTGCTTTCTATTATGCTATTCTATTATGGTTGTCTTGCATCTCACCCTCGTCCCGAGATTATTCATACACATTGCATATAACAGGATTGAAACCTGTAGTTGTACTTCTGAGTCCTTCATACCCACTCTTTGTCTCTAATTCGTTTCTTTTAAATCCTCCCAATAATGACTTATACAGTTATACTGTACGTATGAAGTAAATAACTATGACGTCATAAAATAACTTAATTCCCTTCACATTTACCCGTCATTAATTTGCCTTCATCATATCTCTAGTATACAATGTATAGAAATTCTTCAACATACTGTAATAATAAAAACTGTACACTCTACACGTCATTATTTATATGTTGTTCATTCATACATCCATGTCCTATCTTGACCATTATCCTATATCAATTTTATTAAATATTCATTTTTACTCGTGTCAGTCTACGAAATGGTACGAAACTTTATGCGTCCGTACCTGTTCGTTCAAAATCGCGCAAAAGGTTTGCATGTATTATTTTTTATTATTTTTTTAAGTGCGTTCACCCCTCGCAAGATATTCATAAATGCTTAGGCAAGTGGTCAAATTCCGCTAATCACCGCATAAATCGAACACCTGAAAACGAAAGACCTCCTCTGCCTCTGATTTCAAATTTATAACTTATATCATGTGTGTCATGTTGTGTAAATATATACCGGTATGTGCCCATGTACTTTGTGTTGTACTAATAACCATATATAAATATAAAAAGTTAAAAACACTGTAAGAATTGTAAACGACGTAATGTACTTTAATGAAACTGTAAATAATGATAATAACTTGCAATGCACTTTAATGAAACTTTAATTAAACAATAATAATTTAATATATAATGTAATAATGTACTTTAAATGGAAGTGTAATTAAACGATACTAAGTGAATATGAACTAATCCATAATTATAATCATAATTGTTGTAAACCCAAAATTACAATGTACTCAGGGTGTACTTGGATTGTACTTAATGTACTACGAAATTATGTCGCCCTTTAGAAATGCATACTCGGCGAAAATACGATTATTTATTTTTTATTATTTTCTTTAATTTTTATTTGGAATCTTTCAAAAAATCTGATCATGTGTTTAAAGGGGAAGCTTAACGTCCAAACTGCACTTCCCCAAAATTTAGGTTATATATAAAGCATGTAATTGTAAAATCACTTCACTTCATTACTTTACTTCGGTCGCTTTGATTACGACTCCCTTGTTAGCAGCCTCTCAGCGAGGAGGGGGCAGAGGCCCCTTGCCTCCTTAATTTTTTTAGATTCCGGCCTGAGCCATGGTCGAAAGAGGTCGAACCTCTATCCCTATAAATTCATAGCACTATCTGTACATTTTAGCAGTAAACTACAGTAAAACAAGTTTTCTTTTATCTTTTCCTTCGAGCCGTGCCCTCGTCTGAGAACTCAGTCAGTAAAGTCGATAAGTTATAAAAAGAAAGGTCGATAAGTTTAGTATCAGAGAAAGTATCAGAGTATTATATAGAGAAGAATTAACAACTGTCGACCCTATAGCGAGAGAAAAAAATTAGAATGTTATAGAAGAAGCTACTGCAAGTATCAGATCCGTTACTGCCTCCCAACCAGAACCCCGTCGATTCGAACCAACCCAGGGCCATAAACGGAGGGGTTAACATATATATATATATTATATATATATATATATATATATATATATACCCCCTGATTCCATGAGCCTCAGATTTCCAATGAATCTTTTGTGCGGTACGGTGTCAAACGCTTTTTGAAAATCTAAATACACTACATCAACCACCCGATGACTATCGTAAACGTCAACCACGCTTTGAAAAAATTCTAAAAGATTAGTTAAGCAAGATTTGTTTCGCCTAAAACCGTGCTGGTATTTCTAACTAAGTTATGCAGTTTTAAGTGTTCGACTATACGATCCCTAATTATTGATTCCAGTAGCTTACCTACAACAGACGTTAAACCGATTGGACTATAATTTCCCGCCGCACCTTTATCGCCTTTCTAAAGATAGGTTTTACGTTTGCTAACTTGAAATTATCTGGTACGGACACCTCAGAAATAGACGCATTAAAAATCTTTGTCAGCGCACAACAATGCTATCTTTTAATTCTTTTAGTTGTATGGGATATATGGAATCCGGACCCGGTGATTTACGCGTTTTCATTTTATCAATATACGCATTACTTCCCCTTCACTAACCACGATATTATCCAAAATATTACCATTATCAAAAGGTATTATGTCTATGACCGTAGGATATTCGTTACATCTTCTATAGTAAAAACTGACGTAAAAAATTCGTTTAGCAAGGTAGCCATTTCCTTGTTTTCAGAAACTAGATCTCCATTTACATTTTTCAAAGGCCCCCAAGACACTTTTTACTGGATTTCTATTATTGACGTATTGAAAGAATCGCTTGGGTTTTCTTTACCATCACGAGCTATGGAGATTTCAAATTCGCGCTTGGACTTTTTTATTACACTTTTCGTTTCACGCCTTAGATATATGTTTGTTTCATAACCACAAATTGTCTTTATCGCATTTATGTAGCCTATAAGCCCTATATCTACTCTTTATAATGTCTCCTACTCTAGAAGTAAACCACAAGGGCTTGTTGTTTACTTTCGCACGCTTAATTTTGTACGGTACACATTTCTCATTTATAGTCCTAAATACCGTTTCGAACGATTCCCACATTAGTTTTGCGTTGGAGTTCCCCATTACGTTTTCCCAATTGACGTGTGACAATTTATTTCGAAATTTACAAAACTTTGGGTGCTGGAAGTTAGGAATTTTAGTCGAGTTAGTTGGTTTCGAGTGACTTACTGAGAGGACAAACTCTACCATATTGTGATCGCTATTGCTTAACGGTTCTATTACTTGAAGATCCTTGATTAGCCTATCATCCGTAGTTATTACTAAATCTAAAATACTGTCCAACCTCGTAGGTTCCCCAACCTTTTGAATAAGAAAGCTATCCTCGAGAAAATTAACTAAACGATTACCTTCCGCGTCTCCCTGCATTGTATCGTAATTCACGTTGGCGCAATTAAAGTCACCCATAACTAAAGCCTGCTCACTACCGATTATTCTCTTTAGTTCACGATATAGCGCTTCGTCCGTATCAGCTGTTTGATTAGGGGGCCTATATATAACCGCAACAAGAAGTTTGAAATCGTTCAATTTAAGTTCTGCTATAGTCGAATCTATCGGTTCTGGAATTGTGTGCTTTACTTCTATAACGTTCGCAATATTATCTTTGATATACAACATAACACCTCCTCCTCGCCTACCTATTCTGTTTTTAACAAAAATTCTATACCCTTTAATTTGATACTCCCCTACAAAGTCACGTGTGTCAGTGCTAAGCCACGATTCACTTATCGCAATTACATCATAGTCTTTACAAGCAATTAAAGAAAAAAATTCGTTTATTTTATTTCGTAGGCTACGAGCATTTAGGGATAGAACCTTCAAATTGTTTGTAACTGCGACACCTTCGCGTTTGCAGGGGAAATTTGGGGAATTTACGCTGGGACCGTTCGAGTTACGGCAGCCTGAAAAGAAGAGACAGTATTATGAAATAGTCTTCCTAAACGCGCAGCTTCAACGTCATTAAGATGAAGTCCATCCCCGAGGAACAAGTCCCTCCTGCCGTACAAACTGTTCCAAAAATTTGCAAAATGCACTCCTTCCTGTTGGCAAAGAGACTTTAGGTTATTGTTAATATAGGTCGCCTTGCTGTAGAAATCGTTACGTTTGATAATTCGAGGAAGTATACCTGTTAAAACAATCTTATTAGTTTTCTCCTTTAGTCGCTCTAATAAGTCGCTGTACCTAGCCAGCAGTTCTTCCGATCTAGAATTTAAAACGTTATTAGTACCGACATGAATAACATACGTTGTGTCCTCGGCGGTACCGTCTGTAAAATGGTCAACACTATTAGTTATATCCTCCACCCTTGCACCAGGATAGCCGTAACGGCGCATATGACTAGGGTTTCTTCGACAGAATTCCTCGAGCTGCCCTCGAACAATGGAATCGCCAACGAGTCGTATTTCCGGTTCATCAGCATCTTCGAAACCTAAAACAGAAAACTTATTGCTTGTTATTACTGGTAGACAAGTCTTTGCTTTTCTCAATGGGGGCTCCATTTCGCATTCGAACGAAGGGTTGGGAACTGGGGGAAGAGAGAGGGCTATTAGTACTATTTATGTTATTTGTAGAAACTGAGGCAGGAGGGGTCGTAACTGGAGTCTCAAGGGATTCTAGTTTTGCCGTCAGGAGCATCACGCTTTCTTCAAGCCTTAACCTGGCCTCCCTCTCACGTTGTAACTCGTTCCTCAGCACTTCCATGCTTGAGCACCACCTGCAAACTAACTGTTCATTATTATTAGCCATTGTAAACGCGAAAGCGGCAAATTTCCCTTCACAGCGACTGCAAGCACTTGACGGGGGTGCCATGCTTTTAATTAGTTAAAAAACAAACAAAAACAAAAAACAAAAAACGAGCGTTTGGAAATTAATAAATTACAACGCAGGTATACCACGCGCTCTTTGTGCCGTCACCTGCGAAAACCCGCAAAAATGTTCTTGAAACGCAGAAACAGGTTTTTGTAACACAATTTTATGCAAAATTAATATATAATTGAGCTACCGACGAAAGATCTGTTAAAGAAAAAGTATTAAATGGCACTTATCTGTCCGCTCTTCCACCGACTTAATTCCTTTTTCCCACGGTGATTGACCCTTCGGGAGGTCAGGTAATGTGTGAAGGGAAAATGAACCTTAAGAAACTTCGTTTCTGATAGATTTGAAAAACAAAAAAGGCAAACCAAGGGAATTTCAACCTTATGAAACCTCGTGTAGTAATAGATTCGGAAAACAAACAAAGCACTACGCTTGGTTTAGTCAAGTAATATAGTAATGAATAAAGTCAATAAATGAATATATTCATTAATGAATGATTAGTAACACGAAATAATTTAGTTAAGAATGCACCGAAAACTTTTTTTTTTAAAGACACTTGAACTATAACTGTCTCTTCTTTTCAGGCTCCCGTAACTCGAACGGTACCAGCGTAAATTCTATAAATTTCCCCTGCGCTCGCGAAGGTGTCGCAATTACAAACAATTTGAAGGTTCTCTCCTTAAATGCTCGTAGCTTACGAAATAAAATAAAGGAATTTTTTTCTTTAATTGCTTGTAAAGACTATGATTTAATCGCGATAAATGAATCGTGGCTTAGCACTGAAACACGTGACTTTGTAGGGGAGTATCAAATTAAAGGTTATAGACTTTTTGTTAAAAACAGAATAGGTAGGCGAGGAGGAGGTGTTATGTTGTATATCAAAGATAATATTGCGAACGTTATAGAAGTAAAGCACACAATTCCAGAACCGATAGATTCGACTATAGCAGAACTTAAATTGAACGATTTCAAACTTCTTGTTGCGGTTATATATAGGCCCCCTAATCAAACAGCTGATACGGACGAAGCGCTATATCGTGAACTAAAGAGAATAATCGGTAATGAGCAGGCTTTAGTTATGGGTGACTTTAATTGCGCCAACGTGAATTACGATACAATGCAGGGAGACGCGGAAGGTAATCGTTTAGTTAATTTTCTCGAGGATAGCTTTCTTATTCAAAAGGTTGGGAACCTACGAGGTTGGACAGTATTTTAGATTTAGCAATAACTACGGATGATAGGCTAATCAAGGATCTTCAAGTAATAGAACCGTTAAGCAATAGCGATCACAATATGGTAGAGTTTGTCCTCTCAGTAAGTCACTCGAAACCAACTAACTCGACTAAAATTCCTAACTTCCAGCACCCAAAGTTTTATAAATTTCGAAATAAATTGTCACACGTCAATTGGGAAAACGTAATGGGGAACTCCAACGCAAAACTAATGTGGGAATCGTTCGAAACGGTATTTAGGACTATAAATGAGGAATGTGTACCGTACAAAATTAAGCGTGCGAAAGTAAACAACAAGCCCTTATGGTTTACTTCGAGAGTAGGAGACATTATAGAGTAGACATAGGGCTTATAGGCTATATAGGTGCGATAAAGACAATCTGTGGTTACGAAACAACTACATATCTCTAAGGCGTGAAGCGAAAAGTGTAATAAAAAAGTCCAAGCGCGAATTTGAAATCTCCATAGCTCGTGATGGTAAAGAAAACCCCAAGCGATTCTTTCAATACGTCAATAATAGAAATCCAGTAAAAAGTGTATTGGGGGCCTTTGAAAAATGTAAACGGAGATCTAGTTTCTGAAAACAAGGAAATGGCTACCTTGCTAAACGAATTTTTTACGTCAGTTTTTACTATAGAAGATGTAACGAATATCCCTACGGTCATAGACATAATACCTTTTGATAATGGTAATATTTTGGATAATATCGTGGTTAGTGAAGGGCGGTAATGCGCTCTATGATAAAATGAAAACGCGTAAATCACCGGGTCCGGATTCCATATATCCCATACAACTAAAAGAATTAAAAGATAGCATTGTTGTGCCGCTAACAAAGATTTTTAATGCGTCTATTTCTGAGGGGTGCGTACCAGATAATTTCAAGTTAGCAAACGTAACACCTATCTTTAAGAAAGGCGATAAAGGTGCGGCGGGAAATTATAGGCCAATCAGTTTAACGTCTGTTGTAGGTAAGCTACTGGAATCAATAATTAGGGATCGTATAGTCGAACACTTAGAATTGCATAAACTAGTTAGTAATACGCAGCACGGTTTTAGGCGAAACAAATCTTGCTTAACTAATCTTTTATAATTTTTTCAAAGCGTGGTTGACGTTTACGATAGACATCGGGCGGTTGATGTAGTGTATTTAGATTTTCAAAAAGCGTTTGACACCGTGCCGCACAAAAGACTCATTGAAAAAACTAAGGCTCATGGAATCATGGGTGTAGTAATAAGTTGGCTAGAAGAGTGGTTGCGAGGTAGGAAACAGAGGGTGGTCGTTGATAGAGCGGAGTCGTGTTGGGCTAATGTAGCGAGTGGCGTTCCTCAGGGTTCTGTATTGGGCCCCTTGCTTTTTCTTATATATATTAACGATTTAGATGTTGGCCTAGTCAGTACAGTTTCAAAGTTTGCGGATGACACGAAGCTGGGTGGTAGGGCGATTAATGACGAAGATAGAGGTAAAATTCAGGAAGATCTGAATAAAATCGTTGATTGGTCAGTCACATGGCAAATGAGATTTAACGTTGATAAGTGCAAAATTTTGCATATAGGTTCGCGTAACGGTAATTTTGCGTATAGTATGTCAGGGAAAGATTTAACAAGCGTAGAGCAGGAAAAAGATTTAGGAGTTATAGTCACTGGTGATTTAAAAGTAGCGAAACAAAGTACAGCAGCGGTCAATAAGGCGAACAAAGTGTTAGGTTTTATAGCTCGAAATTTTGAGTACAAATCGCGCGGTATTATAGTTCCTCTTTATAAATCATTAGTTAGACCCCATTTGGAGTACGCGGTCCAATTTTGGAATCCGCATATGCGCAAAGATATAGACAAAATCGAAAGAGTTCAAAGACGAGCAACTAAGATGATTCCATTGCTTAGGTCAAAGTCGTACGAGGATAGGCTTAAGGAGTTAAAATTGACTACACTCGAGACTAGGAGGCTAAGGGGTGATCTAATCCAGGTTTTCAAAATTATGAATGGGTTCGATAACGTAGATAGAGATAGCTTTTTCGAAATATCTCAATATAATAGGACTAGAAATAACGGGTGTAAGTTGACAAGTAGAAGGTTCGAGACAGCAGTTGCCAAACTCTTTTTTACGCATAGAATAGTAAATAGGTGGAATAGTTTGCCGGTAGAAGTAATTAGTAGCACGTCTATAAACATGTTTAAAAATCGATTAGACGCATATGTTGTTAGAATGGGTATAGTTTAAGGTAGTAAAATTAAGGCTTTGTGGTGATAGATCCCACAGCTCAACACAAGTGTTGTGGGATATAGGGAGGCAGCATCTTGGGTTAGGGGATACTCTTTGTCCTTACACACCCCATTTAAAGAGATTCCTCTGCCGAGCGGTGCCCCCCATAGTACTGTGAGGTATTGAAAAACTCATGATCTTCACTTGCCCAACAAACACCTTTAAATGGGAGACACAAAATGGGTGCACACATATTTCTACATTACTGTACAGTCTTTACAGCCACACCTACACTTTTCCTCCTTAGTAAATATATTGTAATGTATATGGTTGTAAATTTTGACTTGGTCCGCAATCGATATGGACCATGACTTATTTTTCGTTGGCAAGGTACTAGTATTGATGGATACCGTAATGAAATTGACTAGATTCTTTGGATCTGATATATTTGCATGTCGGTTATAAATAGATCCTAAGTAAATATATTGTAATGTATATGGTTGTAAATTTTGACTTGGTCCGCAATCGATATGGACCATGACTTATTTTTCGTTGGCAAGGTACTAGTATTGATGGATACCGTAATGAAATTGACTAGATTCTTTGGATCTGATATATTTGCATGTCGGTTATAAATAGATCCTGTTCAAAAATCAACTTTTTCTTATTTTCATAGGTTTCTGTACTTTTTCCCATGCTTTTGACCTGAAAACGCCGAAAATCATAACCATTTTGACCTAGGTTGTTGGAAAGCATTGCCGCATGTAGCTTTAAGTTTTCTGCCTTGAAATCGGCCAAAAGCACCAGTTCCGGGGTCCCTTGAATCATGTTTTGCACTATAACTTTTTATCTAAACAAGATAGAGCAACAAAATAGGCACCAAATTAAAGTGTTTTTAATCCTCTTTCTAACTTCTACAATTATGATAGTCTTGGAACAAGAAATGGCACATTGGTACATACAAAGATTTCAGAAATATCACAAAATTCGTTTTCTCACACTCAAGGCAGACAAGGCGCCTTATTCATGACACAAATTTGTCACAAGTCTAATCGATCAAGAAGTGAAAGCATTACATGATGATTAATTTCATAATGACATTTACACAGTCAGTTGTTGAGAGTTTGTTTCTTGAAGCTGTCAAAGCGGCGTCTGTTGAACTCCACAGCTTGAAGGAGATAGTCCCTTTGCTTGGCATCTGTTGTTATGACATTTGCAAAGTCGCTCATCATCTTGACACCACGTTCAGCAATGTCATTCACCGCTTTCAGATTCTTAACATAGTCCAACGCTTTTCTGTAGTCCTCATTCTGTGGCCAAGACGTGACAGGTTCCAGAAGCCACTCGGATCCAATGTTCAGTGTGTCCAGCAGGAAATATGATTCTGGGCCAATGAGATCAACCAGGGTGGTCTTAGCTGTGACTCTCTGGAATAGAGGCTTTCCTGTTCTGAAGCTGTCTGGCTTCTCAGTGGCATGTAACTGGGCAGCAATGTCGTGCTTCAATGTGTCACTCAATCTACTGCTGAACAGGGCAAATGGCACGACTTCCTGCGTCAGGTACCATTTGTGGTTTTCCATCTTATTAAGTACTGCATCAGCAAGCTCTGGGTAAGTTTTCTTGTACTTCAACAT
Organism: Bathynomus jamesi; assembly: GCA_023014485.1. NCBI lineage: Eukaryota > Metazoa > Arthropoda > Malacostraca > Isopoda > Cirolanidae > Bathynomus > Bathynomus jamesi. The sequence goes on from JAJOZX010017989.1 coordinate 9,696, forward strand.
GTCCTGGATTAGACTTAGATCATTCACGGGAGCATCTGCAGCAGACATTGACATCATCCATACAGGAGTGTAGAACAGCGCAAGGAAGGTGTTGAGTCTTTCCAGCTTTGATACAGTGTCTTCGTCGTACTCAAGTTGATCTGCAAACATCAGCATTTTCATGGAGTACAGGTTTCTGGCCATCCATCTGGCCTGATGAATGGCGCCTGGTCGACTCCAGTGAATACCTCGAGGAGGCGTTCCTCCAAGAACAATGACTGTCAGTTCAGCCATTTCCCTGTAGTCGGCTCTTGGAAGCCTTTCTGCTGTTAGAATGTCTTGGAGTATTTCTTCACTGTTCTTCTTCTTTTCCTTCAGCCATTTGCTGTTGATAGCTAGCATCTTTGGGTTTTCCTTGGACAAGTCCGTCCAAACATCCTTCAAATGCTCAAACCAGGGATTATCTGGCCCCTTCACCTTCCCAAACAGCTTCTCCCAAACTGCTCCTACTAGGATTTCCAGGATGTGATGTCGACAGGCCAGATAAAACACCTTTTTGTTCAGCATTTTCTCTAGCAGTTTGGCAGCTCCTCTGTGAACTCCACTGTTACTGGATGTAGTGTCAAAAACAAGGGCAGTAACATTATCCGTAAGTTCCCATGTCTCCAGTAAATCCATTGAAGCCTCAGCCTGAGCTGTGCCAGAAGAATTGTCGATGACAGGTACTCCCAATAACTTTCCTTCAGTGTATGAAGGTGGACCAGACACTAGCACAGCTAAAGTCTCTGAGGTACTTCCAGGTTCACTGCCCAAGACATCTTTGAGCAACTTTCCATCCCAGTGTAAGGCAGCGTACTGTGGGGGGTTTTCACAAAACTTGGACATGTGACTCTGGCTGATATTATACCTGGACAGCATTCTGTTGCGACGTGTTGTTGAGGTTGAGATGACGAAGTTATCCAGATCAGCCCCTCCAGCTTTCAAGGTGGCAGAAACCATGGCAGTAACTTGATTGTCTGATAAACCAAGACGATCAGCTGTATTGCAGATGACATCACATTCCATGACCTTCCTTGGAAACGTCAAAGTCACACTAGTCACAGCGTCTTGATGGTGAGAACATCCAGGACGAGGCTGATGGTAATCCATGTCCTCTGTGTTAGCGTCGTTGTCAGTTGAGTCACCCCAGGTAATGTCATCCACATGAACAACTGCCTCTTGTTCTGCTGCAGCTGTAAAATAGTACAACATGTTAAGACAGTAATTGTTAAGTACATGCTAAATATCGCAATGGAGTAAAACTTAAAACTTTTTGTAACGTTCAAAGTAATTAGTTTTACCTTGTTCTTGTCTATGCTGCAGTCTTTCATTCCTCGCTGCTTGCTGCAGGGATCTTGTCTCAAAAATCTTGTCATGACCAGACATATGACCTTTCCTCTCAGTCTTTTGGTCTTCGTAGAACCTGATATCCTCATCTTTCTTCTCTCTGGATAACAGTCTGTTGTTCTGTATTTCCTGGATTGCATCTGGAGCTCCTATATCGAACAGGCTGTCTAATTCCAGCACAAATGCTCCTCTTTTTCCTCCAGGGTTACTTGCTCTTCCTTTGCTTTTCACGAGAGCACGATGTTTCTCATGTAGTTTCATGAAGAGCTTCATTGCGTTGTACTTGGTCATTGTCTTCATCCTAGCCATCTGCCAGAATGGGATGATAGATTCAACTGTTTCATATGCAAGGTCTTGAACCATGGGCCTCCCTGCATTTTCCGGTAAATTCTGAAGATTAAGGAAATACTGGAACGCCTGTCTGTTGGTGGGAAGCTGGGAACCACTGATAAAAGCTGAAGGGTATCCAACCAGGAAAGTTTCAGTGAGAGATCTGGTAGATGGCCCAGTTGACACCTGCCTGTGGACAGTACGTGGAGGTTCTGAGATATCAACTGTGCGCCCACGGAGCTCCCTCAGCTCCTTGCTTAATGCCATTGTGAAGTTGTAACTTGTAGATGGTTTTCTAGATTTTGATTGAGTTTCTGTTGTTTCCTGAAAAATGATAGATAATTATTATTATTATTATTATTAATTATTTATTTATTTATTATATTATTATTATTATTATTTATTATTATTATTATTTATTAATTTTATGCTCTTTCATTTGATACCTAATTTGTTGCTCTATCTTGTTAGATCAAAAGTTAAAGTGCAAAACATAATTCAAGGGACCCCGGAATTGGCGCTTTGGCCGATTTCAAGGCAGAAAATTTAAAGCTCCATGCGGCAATGCTTCCCAACATCCTAGGTCAAAATAGTTGTGATTTTCGGCTTTTACAGGTCAAAAAGCATGGGAAAATGTACAGAAACCTATGAAAATAAGAAAAAGTTGATTTTTGAACAGGCCTAGACTTGTAACATATTTGTGGATAGTAGTCTATTATGACTTGATCCTCTGGATCGAGAAATTCTATCTTTAGTTTTAAATCGATAATTAATTAGTTTTTAATTGATAATTATTTAGTTTTGCAAAAATTGGTCGTTGCGAATGTACAGGCAGTTGTTACATAAATTTCTTATGTTCTTGTGGTTCGGAAGTTCGGAACCCACGTAAAATTGTAGGTCCCCTCCGGCACCACGGAGGACATACACAATACACAATTACGAACACAGGTAGACCAGCCATGAGTGGATCCTAGGGTGTTTGTTGGTCTGAAACATTATAACATTATAACCACTTATATATATATATATATATATATATATATATATATATATATATATATATATATGTGTGTGTGTGTGTGTGTGTGTGTGAAAATGAACAATGAACACTTCCTATACCATCATTTTATGGATTCATTGTCTTCATGCAGTACTCATTCGTATTGTTTTTATGTTGACTGTTCATTTTTACATAAGAAACCAAAATCGCCTAAGCGAGTTTTGGATAGAATTTCGATTTGTACTTCTTTATTCATTACTGTACTTCTCTAATTCATCTTTCCTAATAATGACTTATACTGTACGTATGACATAATGTGAATAACTATGACGTCATAAAGTAACTTAATTGTCTTCATGTTTTCCATACCGCGAATACTGAATCACCCATTTGGTATGTGGATATCTTTCATGTACAATGTATGGAAATTCTTTAACATAATAATAAAAACTGTACACTCTATACGTCATTATTTTATGTTTTTCATTCATACATCCATGCCCTATCTTGACCATTATCCTATGTCAATTTTATTAAATATTCATTTTGCTCGTGAAATGCGTAAATACGTTCTCGTATTATTTTTTTATTATTTTTTTCAAGTGCGTTCACCCCTCGCAAGATATTCATAAATGCTTAGGTAAGTGGTCGAATTCGCTAATCACAGCAAAATCGAACGCTTCTAAGATAAATATCTCCTCTCGCTCTGATTCAAATTTATAACATATTATGTCGTATATAAATCCATACCGTATGTGCCCATGTACTTTGTATTATATTTCTAACATCTTAATTGTCTATTAATATGAAACACTGTAAAAACAAGACAAAGTTATAGTAACTGTTCAATTGTAATTAACTGTAATTAATAATAACTTGTAATGTACTTTAAATGGAAGTGTAATTAAACAATAATAAGTGAATATGAATTAATTGGTAATTGTAATCGTAATTGTAATGAACAAAAATTAATACGTACTCAATGCTGTACTTAGACTGTACTTATGTACTACTACGAAATGATATCGCCTTCAGAAATGTAGATGTAGACTCGGCGAAAAAATACGATTAGTTTTTATTTTAATTTTTTTAATTTTTATTTGGAATCTTTCAAACATCTGATCATGTGTTTAAAAAGGGGGGAAACTTAACCTTCAACTGCATTCCCCCAACATTTAGACTTATATGATACATGTAATTGTAAAATTAACTTCATTTAAGACACTCTTCTTTGGTCACTACTACGAGACTCCCTTGTTACCAGCCTCGCTGCGGGGAGGGGGCAGAGGCCCCTTGCCTCCTTAATTTTTTTAGATTCCGGCCTGAGCCATGGTCGAAGGAGGTCGAACATCTACCCCTGCAAAATTCAGAGCACTACCTGTACATTTTTTAGAAGTAAATTACAGTAAGAGAAACTTTTTATTTTTTTCTTCGAGTTGGGCTATCTTCAGAAGAACTTAGTCAGTAAAGTCGATAAGTCATAAAAGAAAAGTCGATAATTTTAGTATCAAAGAAATTATCAGAGTATTATAGAAAGAGAAGAATTAACAACTGTCGACCCTATAGCGAGAGAAAAGAATTAGAATGTTATAAAAGAAATATCCGTTGCTGCCTCCTAACCAGAACCCCCGTCGACTCCGAACAACCCCAGTGCCATAGACGGAGGATTCAAACATATATATATAAATATATATATATATCGGGTGGTCCGAAAAAAATGACGCATTTTTTAAAAATTAATATCTCAGTAACCCCCTTCCTTATCATGACAATTTTTATATGCAAGATACTTTCAAACTTCTTTTTTTGAATGCAAGAAACGGAATTCTGATATCTTTTATAGTTTTCTCGCAATTAACAAAAGTAACAACATGGGTCAAAAAAACGAATATCATGAGAAAGGAAAAATTTAATCAGAAATTTAACTAATTAATTTACAGTAAATGATCGATTGGACCACCACTCTGTTGACACACTAATGTAAGTCTTTTCTTCCACACAAAAATAATACTTCTTACTTCATTAATGCCAATTTCTTGCCAAGATTCAAGTATTTTACTTTTTAATTCTGATTCGGTGAATTTTTCTCGTCGACCTCGGTAAACCTTCTCTTTTAGTAACTCCCAAATTGAGTAGTCCATAGGATTACAATCTGGGCTTTGTGGTGGCCACTCATTTTTCGTTATTAATTTTGGTGTATTGCTAATCAGAAACGACTGTGTGGCGTAGCTTGTATGCGACGGTGCTCCATCTTGTTGAAATATGAAATCATTTTCTTGATACAGGCGACGACAATCCGGCAACAATTTTGTTCTTAAAAGTTCAATGTAATTTGCAGAATTCACCTTTGTCTTTTCAGTTTCAATAAAATGAACATCTGTCTTGCCATTCCAAGAGACCCCTGCAGATATCATAACCTTTTTGGAGAATCTTGACGTTTCATGATACAATCTGTTTATTGAAATGTCACACTTTTTACCACGCCCGTAGACAACATCATTTTGACGGTTTCGCGGAATTTCTAGAGTGAAATCTTTTTCATCCGTGAAGACTATCTTTTTAATATCAACGACAGAGAAATTATCAAGTAACTTTCTGCACCTTGTTTTTCTTTTATCCTTAACAGTATCACTTTTTCTAGAAGATACTATTCTTTTGAAGGCTTTTAGTTTTTGTGCTTTAATTATTCGGTGTACAGAAGTCTTTCCAATATTCAAATGTTTAGCAATTGTTCTTTGTGACAAATGACTTCCTGGTTTATCTTCTTGAGAGCAGATTTTATCGTTGATGTAATCCACATTTTCTGGAACCGAAGCTGTTTTAGGTCTACCGCTTCCTGGTTTTCTGGCAGTACTTCCCGATTCGCGAATCTTCTTTAAGAGTCTTTCCACTGCACGCCTTTTCCACTTTTTGCCGGGAAACTCTTGCAATAACCTTCCAGTCTTCCATCCTTTTTCACAGTAACAATTTTTAATGAGAATACGATCTTCCTCTGACAACATCATTAAGGGTACTGACGAATTGTTAAAAAATAAAAATATCCACAATTTGACTTGTTCATTCCTGTAGAGTTTTGTAATAACTTGCAAAAATATCGCATGATATCGTATAAAAATGATATCGTATAAAAAACGGATATTATATTGCGATTTTTGTTTTTTTGACCCATGTTGTTACTTTTGTTAATTGCGAGAAAACTATAAAAGATATCAGAATTCCGTTTCTTGCATTCAAAAAAGAAGTTTGAAAGTATCTTGCATATAAAAATTGTCATGATAAGGAAGGGGGTTACTGAGATATTAATTTTTAAAAAATGCGTCATTTTTTTCGGACCACCCGATATATATAAATATATGATATATATAAATATATATATATATATATATATATCTATAATATATATATATATATATATATATATATATAATATATATTATATATATATATATATATATATATATACAGGTGTCCGAGAATTATCTGTACAATTTTTGGCTGTTATTAAAAGTCAACCACGAAGTGTAGAAATTCCAGTGTTGTCCCATTTTACAGAGAATCTCATTAAGTTTTTACTGATACCAAGTTTTGACAAGTTTTTTAGAAATTCCAGTGTGTCCGAACATTATCTGTACAATTTCATCTTTTAATAAAATTCTTCATAACACACGTAAAATTCTTAAACAAGATTATTTAGAATCTGTATTTTCAAAAGTTTCTTTTATTAAAGTAACGTTGTTACAAACATTCGATATGTGCACCATTAGTGATTCGCAAAACATCCAATCGATACTCCAAATGTTGCCATGTACGTTGCAGCATATCCACATCAATTCGCTCAATAGCAGCTGTGATTCTTGCTTTTAAATCATCAATGTCTGTCACCCGCGTACATTTCTAAAAAACTTGTCAAAACGTGGTATCAGAAAAAACTTAATGAGATTCTCTGTAAAATGGGACAACACTGGAATTTCTACACTTCATGGTTGACTTTTAATAACAGCCAAAAATTGTACAGATAATTCTCGGACACCCTGTATATATATATATATATAACTATATATATATAGGTATATATATAAATATATATATATATATATATATATATATATATATATATATATATGTATTTGTTATATGTTATGTTTCAGACCAACAAAGACCCTAGGATCCACTCATGGCTGGTCTACCTAACTGTGTACTGTGTTCGTAATTGTGTATTGTGCATGTCCTCTGTGGTGGCGGAGGGAACTGTACTGACTAGGCCGACATTTAATCGTTAATATATATAGAAAAAGCAAGGGGCCCAATACAGAACCCTGAGGAACGCCACTCGCTACATTAGCCCAACACGACTCCGCTCCATCAACGACCACCCTCTGTTAACTACCTCGCAACCACTCTTCTATCCAATTTATTACTACACCCTGATTCCATGAGCCGTAGTTTTCTCAATGAGTCTTTTGTGCGGCACGGTGTCAAACGCTTTTTGAAAATCTAAATACACTACATCAACCGCCAGATGACTCTCGTAAACGTCAACAACGCTTTGAAAAAATTCTAAAAGATTATTTAAGCAAGATTTGTTTCGCCTAAAACCGTACTGCGTATTTCTAACTAAGTTCTGCAATTCTAAGTGTTCAACTGTAAGATCGCTAATTATTGATCCAGTAGCTTACCTACGTTAAACTGATTGGCCTATAATTTCCCGCCGCACCTTTATCGCCTTACTTAGAGATAGGTGTTACGTTTGCTAACTTGAAATTATCTGGTACGCACCCTTCAGAAATAGACGCATTAAAAATCTTTGTTAGCGGCACACCAATGATATCTTTTAATTCTTTCAGTTGTATGGGATATATGGAATCCGGCCCCGGTGATTTACGCGTTTTCATATCAAAATAGCGCATTACCTCCCCTTCACTAACCACAATATTATCCAAAATATTACCATTATCAAAAGGTATTATGTCTATGACCGTAGTGATATTCGTTAAATCTTCTATAGTAAAAACTGACGTAAAAAATTCGTTTAGCAAGGTAGCCATTTCCTTGTTTTCAGAAACTAAATCTCCGTTAACATTTTTCAACGGCCCCAAGACACTTTTTACTGGATTTCTATTGTTGACGTATTGAAAGAGTCGCTTAGAGTTTTCTTTACCGTCACGAGCTATGGAGATTTCAAATTCGCGCTTGGACTTTTTTATTACACTTTTCGCTTCACGCCTCAGAGATATGTAGTTGTTTCGTAACAACAAATTGTCTTTATCGCACTTATGTTGCCTATAAGCCCTATCTCTACTCTTTATAATGTCTCGTACTCTAGAAGTAAACCACAAGGGCTTGTTGTTTACTTTCGCACGCTTAATTTTGCACGGTACACATTCCTCATTTATAGTCCTAAATACCGTTACGAACGATTCCCACATTAGTTTTGCGTTGGAGTTCCCCATTACGTTTTCCTAATTGACGTGTGAAAATTTATTTCGAAATTTACTAAAGTCTGCGTGCTGGAAGTTAGGAATTTTAGTCGAGTTTATTCGACTTTCTCTCTCTCTCATATATATATATATATATATATATATATACATATATATATATATATATATAATCGACACAATTGTTCGCAATTTCTGAGGCAGCACCCCCATAACTGAAAGTCACGAGCCGCCACTGGTTTGCAGGTAGAAGTAATTAGTAGCACATCTATAAACATGTTTAAAAATCGATTAGATGCATATGTTGATAGATTGGGTATAGTTTAAGGTAGTAAAATTAAGGCCTTGTGGTTCGGAACCCACGTAAAATTGTAGGTCTCCTCCGCCACCACGGAGGACATGCACAATACACAATTACGAACACAGTTAGGTAGACCAGCCATGAGTGGATCCTAGGGTCTTTGTTGGTCTGAAACATTATAACATTATAACATATATATATATATATATATATATATATATATATATATATATATATATATATATATATATATATATGTGTGTGTGTGTGTGTGTGTGTGTGTAAAAATGAACAATGAATAATCCATATTCATTTTTACATAAGAAACCAAAATCGCCTGAGCGAGTTTGGATAGAATTTCGATTTGTGCTTTCTATTATGCTATTCTATTATGGTTGTCTTGCATCTCACCCTCGTCCCGAGATTATTCATACACATTGCATATAACAGGATTGAAACCTGTAGTTGTACTTCTGAGTCCTTCATACCCACTCTTTGTCTCTAATTCGTTTCTTTTAAATCCTCCCAATAATGACTTATACAGGTTATACTGTACGTATGAAGTAAATAACTATGACGTCATAAAATAACTTAATTCCCTTCACATTTACCCGTCATTAATTTTCCTTCATCATATCTCTAGTATACAATGTATAGAAATTCTTCAACATACTGTAATAATAAAAACTGTACACTCTACACGTCATTATTTATATGTTGTTCATTCATACATCCATGTCCTATCTTGACCATTATCCTATATCAATTTTATTAAATATTCATTTTTACTCGTGTCAGTCTACGAAATGGTACGAAACTTTATGCTCCGTACCTGTTCGTTCAAAATCGCGCAAAAAGGTTTGCATGTATTATTTTTTTATTATTTTTTTAAGTGCGTTCACCCCTCGCAAGATATTCATAAATGCTTAGGCAAGTGGTCAAATTCCGCTAATCACCGCATAAATCGAACACCTGAAAACGAAAGACCTCCTCTGCCTCTGATTTCAAATTTATAACTTATATCATGTGTGTCATGTTGTGTAAATATATACCGTATGTGCCCATGTACTTTGTGTTGTACTAATAACCATATATAAATATAAAAAGTTAAAAACACTGTAAGAATTGTAAACGACGTAATGTACTTTAATGAAACTGTAATTAATGATAATAACTTGCAATGCACTTTAATGAAACTTTAATTAAACAATAATAATTTAATATATAATGTAATAATGTACTTTAAATGGAAGTGTAATTAAACGATACTAAGTGAATATGAACTAATCCATAATTATAATCATAATTGTTGTAAACCCAAAATTACAATGTACTCAGGGTGTACTTGATTGTACTTAATGTACTACGAAATTATGTCGCCCTTTAGAAATGCATACTCGGCGAAAATACGATTATTTATTTTTTATTATTTTCTTTAATTTTTATTTGGAATCTTTCAAAAAATCTGATCATGTGTTTAAAGGGGGAAGCTTAACGTCCAAACTGCACTTCCCCAAAATTTAGGTTATATATAAAGCATGTAATTGTAAAATCACTTCACTTCATTACTTTACTTCGGTCGCTTTGATTACGACTCCCTTGTTAGCAGCCTCTCAGCGAGGAGGGGGCAGAGGCCCCTTGCCTCCTTAATTTTTTTAGATTCCGGCCTGAGCCATGGTCGAAAGAGGTCGAACCTCTATCCCTATAAATTCATAGCACTATCTGTACATTTTAGCAGTAAACTACAGTAAAACAAGTTTTCTTTTATCTTTTCCTTCGAGCCGTGCCCTCGTCTGAGAACTCAGTCAGTAAAGTCGATAAGTTATAAAAAGAAAGGTCGATAAGTTTAGTATCAGAGAAAGTATCAGAGTATTATAGAGAGAAGAATTAACAACTGTCGACCCTATATCGAGAAAAAAAAATTAGAATGTTATAGAAGAAGCTACTGCAAGTATCAGATCCGTTACTGCCTCCCAACCAGAACCCCCGTCGATTCGAACCAACCCAGGGCCATAAACGGAGGGGTTAACTATATATATATATATATATATATATACCCCTGATTCCATGAGCCTCAGATTTCCAATGAATCTTTTGTGCGGTACGGTGTCAAACGCTTTTTGAAAATCTAAATACACTACATCAACCACCCGATGACTATCGTAAACGTAAACAACGCTTTGAAAAAATTCTAAAAGATTAGTTAAGCAAGATTTGTTTCGCCTAAAACCGTGCTGCGTATTTCTAACTAAGTTATGCAATTTTAAGTGTTCGACTAAACGATCCCTAATTATTGATTCCAGTAGCTTACCTACAACAGACGTTAAACTGATTGGCCTATAATTTCCCGCCGAACCTTTATCACCTTTCCTAAAGATAGGTTTTACGTTCGCTAACTTGAAATTATCTGGTACGCACCCCTGAGAAATAGACGCATTAAAAATCTTTGTTAGCTGCACAACAATGCTATCTTTTAATTCTTTTAGTTGTATTGGATACATGGAATCCGGCCCCAGTGATTTACGCGTTTTCATTTTATCAATATAGCGCATTACCGCCCCTTCACTCACCACAATATTATCCAAAATATTACAATTATCAAAAGGTATTATGTCTATGACCGTAGGAATATTCGTTACAGCTTCTATAGGTAGCCATTTCCTTGTTTTCAGAATATACCTCTCCGTTAACATTTTTCAACGGCCCCCAAGACACTTTTTACTGGATTTCTATTGTTGACGTATTGAAAGAATCGCTTGAGGTTTTCTTTACCGTCACGAGCTATGGAGATTTCAATTCGCGCTTGGACTTTTTTATTACACTTTTCGCTTCACGCCTTAAAGATATGTAGTTGTTTCTTAACCACAAATTGTCTTTATCGCGTTTATGTAGCCTATAAGCCCTATCTCTACTCTTTATAATGTCTCCTACTCTAGAAGTAAACCACAAGGGCTTGTTGTTTACTTTCGCACGCTTGATTTTGTACGGTACACATTCCTCATTTATAGTCCTAAATACTGTTTGAAACGATTCCCACATTAGTTTTGCGTTGGAGATCCCTATTACGTTTTCCTAATTGACGTGTGACAATTTATTTCGAAATTTACAAAAGTCTGCGTGCTGGAAGTTAGGAATTTTAGTCGAGTTAGCTGGTTTCGAGTGACTTACTGAGAGGACAAACTCTACCATATTGTGATCGCTATTGCTTAACGGTTCTATTACTTGAAGATCAGTAATTAGCCTATCATCCGTAGTTATTACTAAATCTAAAATACTGTCCAACCTCGTAGGTTCCCCAACCTTTTGAATAAGAAAGCTATCCTCGAGAAAATTAACTAAACGATTACCTTCCGCGTCTCCCTGCATTGTATCGTAATTCACGTTGGCGCAATTAAAGTCACCCATAACTAAAGCCTGCTCAGTAGAATGCCCGCAAAATGCCAGAGTGCAGAAATGTTCCGTAATGTTGCAAGAGTGCCAGCCCCCACCACCTTTGTTGCAAGAGTGCCAACCCCACCCCCTTTGTTGCAAGGCACCCCCACCACCTTTGTTACAAAAAAAAGGAAAAAAAGAGAAAAGAAAAAAATTCCCGAACCCCCTTTGTCGCAAGGCACCCCCTTTGTTACCATCCCCAAAATGGTGTTGCAAGGAGTATGCACCTTGGAGTTATCCCCCAAGCTGAACCCCCCAAGGGGAGTACCAACCTTTTGTTGCCAACCCCAAAATGGGATTCCAAGGGGCATGCAACTTGGAGTTATCCCCCAAAGGGGCAGAAAGAGAGAGAGGAAGGTGGAGAGACCGAGAGGTGGGAACCCAGAGAAAGGGTGTTCACTTGGCTGCCTGCCAAGCTCATATAACTCCTTCACCCGCCCGCCGTTCTCTTATAGGCCCCTAATCAGCCAGTTGGCTGAGTTGCCAGTTTCCGCCATGTGTTTAATTATTCCATATATTAATGTTGGTTTAGAAGGCTGAGGTGCCAGATAGCATCAAATATTAAATTAATCCATATATTAATCAGCCTAGAAGGCTGAGTTGCCAGATAGCAATATTTATTTAATTATTCCTTATATTATTCAGCCATTTGGCTGCTGAGTTGCCAGCTAGCATTTTATTTGTTCAGGTATTCCTTATTAGGGAGAGTTGCTAAATACCACCATATATTTTAATTTATATGAGGATAGTTGTGAGGTACTACCATTTATTTTAATTCACACGATTTACCAAAGCAGGTGAATTTTCTCCTTAAAGTTATTGAGAACTAATTATTTTAACATTAAAAGAAATTCTGTTTGTTAAATTAATTAGAATTTAAATACACACTCGTATGCATACGACGGAATGACTAAATTATTCCATATACTCATCCATTAGCTGGCTTAGAAGACCGATTTGAGAAATAGCAATTAATTAATTATTCAGAAATCCGAAACCAAACAAATATAATTGTGTACGAGGAATAAATGAAACGCCAATGCAACGTTCTGATTATTTAACTGAATTAGTGGATATGCAATGGGACATACATATGGTCAAATAATAGAATGGAAAATATATAATCATACAAAGCCCAGTATTAACAAAATATTGGTACAGGAAAATATATTTCGCAATTCGTGCGGAAATAAAAAAAAATATATAATAAATGAATTAACAATTTGTACACACACATACACACACACGCACACAAAAGCACAACCACCACACAAAAAGCATCACATCACCAACAATCGTCATACGAGCACAACCACCACCACACAAACTGATGCATGCAAAGAAAGCCTCAATAGCAAAATATATATACGAGCACAACCACCACACAAAAAAAGCATCTCCAACACTCGTATAGACTTTTAGGAGCTCCAGCAACACATGGTAAAATGAGGGCTACGACTTTTAAAAGGAGCTCACCCCATCAATAGAAGATGAGGGCTACGACTCTTTAGGAGCACACCCCATTAACACCACGTGTCCGATATGAAAGCTACAACCAAGCGTCCAAACGAATGATGGTGAAACCAACAACCCACCTCCACTTTAGTCACCAATAATAATCCACCAACTACCTCCACCTTACACACCAACACCAGCTAGACCAGTGGTTCTCAACCTTTTCTATACCAACGCCCCTTTACCAATTACACTGGCCAACAAAATGAAACTTTTTTCTCTCATCACAAACATGATCACACTTTTCTTAATGCATTTTTCGCGCTGATTCCGAATCTGGTTTTATTTTTTTCTAGCACGTATAGTTATATAGATACACTGGTTTTGATATTTTTAAGTTTTTGATATTGCTATAAGAAAATTTATGGATGTATAGATCACACTTAGGAATGCTAAACAACAAATACATCATATACCTTATTCAATGTACTTATAAATAAAGAATATATACATTATTTTATTAAAAGCGCTGTGAGTGTGATTTCCTTTTGTAAATTTGGCCTGGATTGTCACGATACAGCATCCAACAATGGTCCGCCATCATGCTTTCATTCCAATATCCTTGGTAGCGCTTCTCCATCATCTGAATATCTTGATGGAAGCGCTCTCCTTGCTCGTCACTCACTGCACCAAGGTTTTCAGGAAAGAAATCTAAGTGGGAATGCAGGAAGTGAATTTTTAACGACATTCGACACTCCATTTCTCTGAAGGCATCAAGGAGGTTCTTGACACCATCCTTATATCCATTTGAACGCCAGCCAAGCCTTCAATTCCAGCGGACTTAGGACTTTTTCAAATTCAGTGTCATTCAAAACCTCCCTTATTTGTGGCCCAACAAAAATTCCTTCCTTCAATTTTGCTGCAGTAACCTTCGGAAATTTCCTTGAAAGGTATTGGAACCCTTCAGAATTGACTTTACCCATTGTTTTAACAAAATTCTTCATTAAACCAAGTTTAATGTGAAGAGGTGGCAGATAGATCTTTTGGGGATCCACTAAAGGGACAGACTGGACATTGCTTATCCCTGGGACATATGTATACCTAAGTGGCCAGTCACTTTTGGTGTAATGTTCTATAGTGGCGCGACTGTCCCACAGGCAAAGGAAACAACAAAACTTTGTGAATCCTGACTGCATACCCATAAGCATTCCTATAACTTTTAGATCTCCACAAACATTCCATTGATGACTGTCGTATTTGATTGCCTTAAGTAGTATATCCATATTGTCATATGTCTCTTTTAGATGGACGGAATGGGCAATGGGGATGGATGGCATTATATTACCATTATGCAAAAGAACTGCTTTCAGGCTTCTCTGCGACGAATCAATAAAGAGGCGCCACTCAGATGCCACATACGTCTGAGATATGGCTGTAAATAGTCCATTGATGTCATGGCAATAACAGAGAGGACCGTCTACTGAAAAGAATGCTGTTAATTCAAAATTCCGCTTTCGGTAGTAACTAATACGAACATTGTTCTCAAGTAAATTGTTCTCCTTTAGTCTTGAGGCGAGAAGCTCTGATTTCTCTTTAGACAGCGATAAGTCTCTAACAAGATCATTCAACTGTCCTTGGGTTAACTTTTTAGGCTCTAAATGTCTACCTTCAAAAGTGTACTCTGGTTCTGTAGATGGTCCGGAAACGCCAGTTGCACCTTCATCACTTTCCATGTCATCTATGATAGAATCTAGCCTATCACTTGGGGGAATTGGAATGGGCAATGTTTCATCATGTTTTACTGGTCTACGTGTTGAATCCAAGTTTGGATATACAATCTGGTGTTTGTTCTTGGCAGAAAACCCCATTAAGTTCACACTACAAAAATAACAGTCTTCATGATGATCTCTTGGCTCCCTCCATATCATGGGTATGGCAAATGGCATTGAAGCTTTCTTTTTGTTAAGCCAATCACGTAATCCATTTGAACAGCCAGAACAGATTTGATGTGGCGCCCATGGTTTATCTTGGTCACCTAGATGGCAACCAAAGTATAGCTTGTATATTTTCTTAATGTCGGTTGTAATACTTCGTCGCTGTGTTTTAGTTGTCAACTGGCCGCATACGAAACAGAACTTGTCGGGGTCATTCTTACATTGTCGAGGCATGTTGACTGACCTGAGCAAACTATAAATTCAAAAAAATGTACACCAACTTGACACAACAAGTTCTTGGACTGGACTGATCTTTTGACACACAAAGCACGGCGTTGTTGCCTGAATCACAATGCTGCTAGACGTAAAAGCTCACACCTGAAATACATATGTATAATTAAGATAATTGAAATAAATAAGATGAATAAACTAAAAAAACACAATAAAATAAACACAATCAAATGTTGAAATATTAGTATTTTGCCTATTTAAAATGGTTAAATCTGTGTAGTTATATATATGCCTTCATCTTGAAAACTATACGTGGTAGAAAAAATCTGAATGCAGTTTTGGAATCAGCGTGAAAAATGCTATCCAGCCACCACACATTTTACTCTGATGAAAAATCTTTGTTGACCAGTGTTATTAGACCTCTCAACGCCCCCCCACCAGGAAAATTCAATTCTTAAGTCTTGGAATGTTGAATACGGTCATGCAAATCTTCCCTGGAAATGAAACAACAGCTTAACATAACATGAAAGAATTTTATTCAAACAAACAAAAACGCAGTAACGTAAAATAAAAACAATGTGCCACACAAAAATAATACAAAAATACTAGTGAGAGCCTTGCGCTTGGTGTTTTCCAGCCAATATCTTCACTGAAGGTTGGATAGAAGTCAGGTTCAACCTCAGTGCACCTGAGGCTGTTATATTAAGCCTGTTACGATATTTGGACTGCATGTAAAGGACATGGCTGAAACCCTGTTCCACTAAATATGAGGTAGGGAATGCCAAGAGAAGAAGACGAGTTCTTTTCCAAAGAACTGGATAACGTTGCCAATGTGTTGCCCACATACCACGCCAGCCAGAGGTGCGGAAGGTTACCTGGGCCTCATCGTCATTTAGTACATCAACAAGCTCCTCCTGGATCTCAACTTCAAATTTCGTAACATCTGATTTGAAGGGCTGTACCACCCAGTCAGGGACGTCAAGCTTTTGAAGATCGCTGAATCGGATTTCCATGTCAGCCTTCATCATCTTTAAGTGGTCGATGTAACGGAGTAGATGTTCATCAGTCAGTTTCTCGGACACCTGTGAATAAATTCAATAAAAGCACATTAAAAAACAAGTAGTTTTTAAATAAAAATTTCTGAAATTTATTAAAAAGTAAGTATTTAGTAAAATCAATTACCTTCATCAATTTGGGAAAATGAGCCAGCTGACGCCGTCCAATGCCTTCCTGGTATATGTTCAGCTTGGCGATGAAGCTGCAAATTACAGATTTGCAGTGAATCAGCGTCACTTCATTTCCTTGTAATTTAATGCTGATCTCATTCATTTTTTCAAAGATGTCTGCCAGGTAGAAAATATCGCATTGACTTAACAACACTTGTTCCATGAGAGTTGCATCAGTATCCTCAAAAAACTCTAAAACTGTGCTGAACAACTTACACAAACGGGAAAGACAATTGCCTTTCGAGAGCCAGCGCACCTCGGTGTGAAGTAGCAGACGCTAAAAAATTTCATCATTGTCCCCACAGAGTTGTCTGAACACTCGGTCATTCAGTGCATTGGCCTTTATCTTGTTGATGGCCTTAACTGCCACACTCAGTGACTCGTGGAGAGGAGGGCTGATTTTTTTCGCCACTAGATTATGACGGTGCAACACGCAATGGACTGTCAAAATGTGTGGAGCCCACTTTTTCAATAGAGTAGTGAAACCACGGTACCGTCCAACCATGGATGGAGCCCCATCGGTGGCACATGCAATGATGTTGGCAGCTGGAATAGAATTGCAACTCAAGTATTCTTCAACTGCATTAAATATGGTCTGCCCTTTAGTGTCGGTTTCCAAATACTTGGAGAACAAAAACTCTTCGGAAATTTCACCAGATGACAGATAACGAACATAGGTCATCAGCAAAACGTTATTATCTGAGACAGTTGTCTCGTCAGCCTGAAGAGTGAACGGATTTTCTCGCAGAATGGCACACAACTACTCCTCACTATCCAATGCCATTTCATTGATTCTCCTTGACACAGTGTCATTGCTGAGGGGGATGGATTTTAGAACCTGCGAAGGGTCACATTCCATAACAGTGCAAATAGCTTCTTTAATAGCAGGAAGAATCAGCTTTTCTCCAACTGTGAATGGCATTCCACATTTGGCAATAAGGAGAGAGATATTATATGAGGCAACTAAGCCCTTCTCAGTTTGGTTTACGTTCTTTTTGAATATGTACTGATTGTGCTTCTGGCATGTCTTTCTTTGAGGTCTTTAAAGAATGCAAGGTCTTTGTCAGTTTTATCAGGATGGATTTTAATTATGTGCTCCTTCAGGCATGAGGGTTTCATGGCCTCGTTAGAGAATACTTGCTCACACAGTAAACACATAGGAAGCCGTTGATTCGTAGGAGAAGGTACGAAGCCATAGCTGAGATATTCAACATTATACTGACGACACTTTTTCTTGCCTTGTGACATCGCGAAAACTGTAAAAACATTCAGAAATTTTTTTTTAGTTAAGTTAGCCGTTAGCGTAAGAAATGTTTTTATTTGTATGCATAAAATAAGTTTTATGGTAAACTAGCCTAAATTATACTTCTGCGAGCTGAATATTTTGCTATATCTTTAACAAAATGGAATCATGTTTGCTGTATTAATGTATTTAAATGTTTTCCTAGCAAGGATGTTACTAACAACTATACTAGACTATATACTAGACAACTATTTAAATGTCAGTTGACTAATAGAAGACGGCTTTAGTAAAATTACAAAAACACTTACCGAAAAAATGGCGTCTACTCACTTCCAATAATTCACAATAAATGACATAATTACTCAAGAGCCATCTATTGAGAGAATGTTGAACTTGACATAGTGACAATTCTCCCAGTAGATGGCGCTTGAGAAATTACATCAGCTGAGTGGATTCCATATTTTTCGGTAAGTGCTTTTGCAATTTTGCTAAATTAAAAGGTTCTAGTAACCTTGTTTCAGCCACTTAATTTCATTCAAACATTCAAATTTAATGTAGATTCCAGAACTGTGTAGATGAAATTCATTGAAACACATGAACGCCCCCTTTTCAACTAACCAGCTTCTAACGCCCCCTGGGGAGCGGTACCGCCCCTGTTGAGAACCACTGAGGTAGACGAACAACGTCTCCAAATACGCCGAATAGACAGAGTTATAAACAAATACATTTATCGGGCCAAGTTAAAAAAAATGCAACGCCAATAGTATTTATTATTGAGCTTGTCACTACTTACAGAAGCCTTGTTTGTTTGTTTTTTTCTGTTTAAGGTGCTTTCAACCCTGCTGGATTATTGACACCATTTTTTTTTTTTTTTTTTTTACTCCCCGAAGGAAGGTTGCAAAATATTGTACATGATTATTATCTAATTAACAGAAGCCTATCAGACATTTGGTGGGGCGAGCTTTTAGGCAAAAAAATCGAATAAGATAAACTAAGTTTAACACAAATACAAATTTTCATCTTAATACGCTATTTTATCGTTAAACTACAAAGTGAAATGCGTTAATATGATTTTTAAAACTGCACTGAGTAATTCTGGTATTTGCATAATTTGTAGAACGAATCATCGCAATCTTACGATATAATGTTTAGAAGACAGTATATATATATATATATATATATAGTTTATATCGGTTACAAGACTAGTTGTCAGAGTGCTCCATGCAGTGAACTAGGTCTTTTATTTGATCATTTTGCGGTGAACTGGATTTGTTTAATTAAAAATTTTATTTATTCCTGAAAACCACGGAAAACCTAATGTAACATTATTACTTAGACTACCCAGTTACATCTAACTTAACTCAGTTAAATATAGGCTCATACGCGTAAATTTTGCATGATTTCACCCAATTTGTCGAAACGGAAAATCACCGAAATGAAAACATAATTTAACACTGTTACTTGATCTAGCACAGTCACGTCTAACTTAACTCAGCTAAATATAACCTCATACGAGTAAATTTAACCTATCACTTCTACCATAAACGTAGTAGACCGACCTTTTAAGTCAAGTTAGGCTATGTTTTGATAATTTCCAGTTCCGAGAAAAAAGAATCTCATTGCAATTTCTGTCATATATATATATATATATATATATATATATATATATATATATATATATATATTATTAAAATGTTAATTGTTTATGTGAATATTTATTTGATAAATACAAAAATTATTTCGCTGATTATTTTAAACAGACTCCTCAAAGGTAATATAATTCGATTTTAAGTTTAGCTAGTTTACCACAACGTTTTCTATGGATATTTGTAAAGAAAATAGAATTTCTTGGCACAACCCACATAATTGGGCCTTCTACAAACCAATCATATTTATTGTAATTTTAAATATTATGTTATTGACGTTATATGATGTGTCCGTTTTTCTGCTAACTTATTATATTTTTGTTTAAATTACAAATGTCATTCTTGTTTAATTTGCTGTTCAAGGAGAAGAATTATACAATGTAGATATGTGAAATCATTTTCAATATCATCATTCCTTTTGCGAAATCACTGTTTTTGGAAATATTATTCTATCTACTACACGTTTCACGTAGTTTTTAAATTTAAGATGCCTTATATGGATCAAGTAAAGATAAGCACCCCCAGCCTTCTTTAATTAGCCTTATAAGGCTAACTAACGAAAATATCACGACCTAACCTAACCAATCGTCAAGGGCGTACAGTTGACTTAACGATTGGTTAGGTTAGGTCGTGATATTTTCGTTAGTTAGCCTTATAAGGCTAATTAAAGAAGGCTGGGGGTGCTTATCTTTACTTGATCCAAATATATATATATATATATATATATATATTATAACTGCAAACACGCAGTATAATTAACGTAAAGAACGACGCTTTGTATAGGAGAATACTCCGCGCAAGATGAGAGCGAAAGAACGAAACAAATGAAAAAATGAGGTAACCACCCGGGAATCGAACCCGGGATCTTCCGATTGCCGGTCAGATATGATACCATTACACCACGGGCCTCACTCAAACAAATGCCGTAATTCCTCTACATACGCGCAGAAACCAATGCCCCAAAGGGGCACCTTCCGCATGCCGTAACATTATATACATTATAACTGCAAACACGCAGTATAATTAACGTAAAGAACGACGCTTTGTATAGGAGAATATTCCGCGCAAGATGAGAGCGAAGGAACGAAACAAATATACGTTATATATATACACTATATTATGGAAAACTGATGAGTAGGTAGTTGGGAGGTAACGAAAATGGTTCACTGAGTAGGTAGGTAGTTAATCTAACAATTATTAAATTCCTTTTATGTCAATAACTGGGTGGATGAAACCAATTGGTTGCTCACCAGAGTTATTCTCCACACTAGTATTTATATACTGTGTGGGAGGAGCGTGCTCGGTAATAGATACATTACCGCTCAACCAACCGAGGAATAAACCAAGACAACGCTGTTGGAAAAAGCCCCGCGAAGAGGAGAACAAGGGAGAACGAAAACGAAGAACGGGGCGAGAGGACGTGCCAGCAAGTGCGCTCTCGACAATTACACAACCGGAGAAGGGAGACACTCCAATAACAAACAGTAAGTGACTAATTGAGTTTTTTAACCCAGTAAGTTAATCACATTAAATTAAGCTGGGTCAGACAAGTTAGGCCTACATTGTGGCCTAAGACCCAGCATCAACTCATAGCTTAACAAAGGTGAAGGTAGATTGCCCTAACCTAATTCTTGTGAGGAATCCTACTGTGGACCTCAATTTATCTGCCCGCTCTGGACCATTTCCGGAATCTCTAGGCTGACCCCTCTAGGCTAGACTTGATCTACTCTATAGTTAGACTGGAGATATAAGGGGTGGGTTAATTGTGGACCAATTCATACAGAGCATTTTTCGCATTGGTGGTCCGTGTGTGGGGAATTTACAAACCTTAACCTTATTTCACAAAAATTGCAGAATTAGGCTAAATGGTCTAGCCTAAGCCTAAGCCTAAGCCTAACCTAATCAAGCCTAATTAGGTCTACAACCTAGGGCCTAACTAGGAAACATTTACAATAAGGAGTCTCATTCTCTTATAAGCTTAGACCTGAGTGACACATAAGTACTTGGGGGGGATTAAACCAAATTTAAACTTGACTGTTTTGTCTGTACTCTCTTCTCTGGTAATTTCTTCTTGTCCTCTATTTCATTACGATCCCCAGTTAAACAATTTTGACTTAGACATGGACAGTGCGGAATTGAAAAAGTTAAAAAAGAAAAGGGGGGCAAAGTTGGGAGCTGTTACAAAGGCTGTGAACACTTTTAACAATATTACACAACCAGGTAAGGAAAATTTAGAGAGTGTAATTCTTAAATTGGAAACTAAAAGAAGGAAATAATAGCCATTAATGAGAGTATTTCAGAGTTAGTTGAATCCGAAATGGCTGAAGAACAATTGATAGACCTTTACGCTGATGATGATGATCAGGTAATCTCAATTGAACAGCAAATAAGGAGACTACGGTCTCGTTTGACTGACTTAACACCAAAAAAACCTAATTCTGATTTTAATCAAAGTAGAGCTAACCTTCAACAAAATTTAAGTGGCATGCTAAATCCTGAGTCACAAGAATTGAGGGCTCAGTTACCCATTTTGCTAGTACCAACATTTGAAGGGGACACGGTACAATTCCCATCTTTCATTGACAAATTTGAGAATTTAATAGGTAATAAACCTTATATTTCAACTGTTGAAAAGTTTAGTTACTTAACTAGTTCCCTTAAAGGCCCAGCCTATAACCTGATAGCCTATTTACCAGCCGTAGGGAATTCATATGAAGTAGCTATTGATCTCTTAAAACGTAATTACATTAATAAAGATGTGATTGTATATGAATTATCTCAACAAATTTTTGAATTTGCACCCATAAAAGATAACCATAGTGATATGGAAAATTTTTATACAAAATTAGAAGCTATTATAGGACAACTGGTTAGCAATGAGATAGATATTAAAGCTTCATCTTGGATTATACAAGGCATAGTACTTAGGTGCCTTCCTTCGAGGGTTAAAGATATTTTAATTCTAAAGACGGGAGAAAATTATCCTAATTTAGAAAGTATAAGAAAACACTTCCCCAATATCCTAACTAATTACAAATTGAGAGATTTTCCAACACATAAGACCCAGACTATGGATAAACCAAAGACTGTTCCCAGAGACCAACTAGCTACAGCCAAACAGACAAAACTTGATACTGTAGAATCAAATGTGACCAACTATAATACACGAACACCTACATTACAGAACTTTAATGTAACTGCTGCCTCAACTTACACACCACATTGCAAATTTTGTGCAAGTAATGAACACAGTAGTACTGGGTGTGACAAATATTCAGACTTTAACCAAAGAGCTAAAAGATGTGAACAGTTGAACCTGTGTAAAAAGTGTACTGGCCAGGGACATTATAAGAAAGACTGTAAATCTAGGTTAAGATTCAAATGTAAGTTTTGTAAAAGTTTACGACATGTCTCATCAATGTGTGATTCACCAAAGTGTCCAAACAATAGTACTCAAACTCAAAAGATACCTCCCCCAAACAAAGGTAATCAAGAAAATGCCACTTTCATGGGACATTCTGCTTGTTCAAACAATGTAACAAGAAACACTGAGATTCTTTTACCAACTATTACTTTGGACTTAGTGAATAGTGAGGGTAGCACCACTCCAGTGAGATGTCTTATAGACTGTTGTTCTCAACAAACATTTGTTTCAAAAAATGTAGTTAATAAATTGGGTTTGACACCAAACCCGAATGAACAAAACCTCAATATTGCATCCTTTGTTAATGATAACTCGGACAAAAATAGCTATAAGACAATTGACCTGGAACTACATTTAGAAAGTAAATTCAAGAAAATTGAAGCAGTTATTATTTCTAAAGTAGGACAAAACAAACTGGTTATACCCAAACTAGAACAAACCATAAATCATTTGGGAAAACACTACAAAATAGCTGATAGACATATCACTAACAACACAGTAGCTAACATTGAAATGCTAATAGGGGCAGATTATATTAATCTTATTCATAAGGGCATAGTAGAGATAGGTAATGATATAGCTATTCAGACTCCATCAGGGATAGCCCCTTTGGGTGACCTATCAGAATACAACCTAGACCTAAACCAAAACAGTTCATGACCAACAAATACTATGTGCCTCAACTCAGTCCTACATAACACCTGTAAGAATAGCAACACTTTGAATAATATTATCTCAACTGAGAACATTAATTCATCATTATCAAATGAAACTTTGGATGAGGCAATTCAAACTTTATGGTTGCTAGAATCTGTGGGTATACATGACACAAATCAAACTTCAGAAGATCAGTTAATGGTAGAAAGATTTGAAGACACCATTCAGTGCAAAGACAATAGTTATTTTATTGAGTTACCTTGGAAAATAAATTGTCCAACTTTAAGAGACAATCTCAAAGTAGCTAAAGGACATTTATATAAAGTAATGAAAAAACTCAAACAAGATAATAATGTAAAAATATATAATGATGTCTTCAAAGAACAGCTACAGAAAAGCTTCATTGAAGAAGTAACAAATAACCCTTTTAAAAAAGATGGTTGTCATTATTTAACCCACAGGGGGGTTTATCGACAAGATGCCCCAACAACAAAACTCAGAGTAGTATATAACTGTAGCCTCAAAGACAGTGATAAACACAGTTTGAATGATTGCCTGATTGAGGGTCCTAATCTCATTTCTGACCTTGTGAAGATCTTACTGAGGTTCAGGTTAGACAAATATGCCGTACAAAGTGACATTTCAAAGGCATTTTTGAGAATAAATCTTAAAAATGAATATGATAAGAACCAACTTAGGTTCTTATGGTTCAAGGATCCATTTGATTTGAATAAAGGGTTCATAACCTATAGATTTAATGTTGTGTTGTTTGGAGCCAATTGCTCACCTAGCCTATTAGCATTGACAATTAGACATCATTTAAACCAGTTTAATAACTCTTCAACATTGAACTTCCTTAAGGAACATTTTTACGTAGACAATCTAATAGGCTCAACAGCAACAAAATCTGAATTATCTGAAGTCTATGAACACTCTCAAAACATTATGCAACAAGGTAACTTTGAACTTAGAGAGTGGATTTCAAATGATGAGGATTTAAACAAAAAGATTTTAAAGGATAATAATGGTCTTACTGAGCCATCAGACAGAGTTAAAACTTTAGGTATGAACTGGTATTTGGATGCAACTTCTAACAGTCATGATTCAATCTGTACTAAAGGTTTTAAACTTGATGAGGAAGCAAATACTAAAAGACAAATATTATCAGAGGCTTCCAAAATTTTTGATCCCATGGGTCTATTCCTGCCTTCAACAATAAAATCAAAGATTCTCCTCCAAGAAATTTGGAGGACAAATGTTGGGTGGGATGATCCAATAACAAATGAAAATCAAAAATCTTGGAAGAAGTTAGCTGCTGATTTAACAAAAGTGCAGAACATTAAAATTCAAAGGTGCTGTGGGTTTAGGGATAAGCCCCAGAGACTTCATGTGTTTGCTGATGCAAGCACACAAGCTTATGGGTGCTGTGCGTATCTTGTAAGCCCTACAGAAAGTCATCTAATTTATGCAAAAGGGAAAGTTGCACCTCTCAAACCTACCCGAACCATACCTCAATTGGAACTATTGGCTGCTACATTAGCCATTAAAACCATTTCATTGCTTAAGGATGCTTACTATGACGTGTACTTAAGTCATATCCACGTCTGGCTTGACAGTCAGATTTGTCTTGCCTGGATACGGAATGATAGCATTAATAGTAAGAATATCTTTGTAAGAAATAGGCTAAAAGAAATAGCTGAAGCTAATGAAAGCCTACAAGTAAACTTTCACTATGTTCCAACTAAACAAAATCCAGCAGACTTTCTGACCAGAGGTTTATCCTACAAGTTGTTGAAGTCAAACAAAACTTGGTTTATGGGACCTAAGTGGCTCTGTAATACAGACCAATGGCCTGTGGAACAAGTTAACTTGACATTAAATCTAATCTTTTCAAATGAAAAGGTTGAACCAATCACTAATAATGAACAGTATTCTGATTTCAACAAACTTGTCAGGGTTACAGCCTACTGTTTGAGGTTTGCTCACAACTGTTTAACTACAATTAACAAACAGCTAAATAAAAATAATCATAATTATACAGAAGTTGCAACCAAATACTGGATAGGCCAAGCACAACAAAAAGAGTACAATAAAGAGTTAGAATTCTTAACTAATGGGAAACAAACAAAAGAACCTGTACCATCAGTAGTTGTGGATCTAAACTTGTTCAGAGATGAGGAAGGCCTTCTAAGGTGTAAAGGGAGATTAGACAAATCAAAACTGTCATACAAAAGCAAACATCCAATCCTTTTACCTAGATTTAGCTATTTGACAACATTAATCATCAGAAAAACACACAATGATGTATATCATATGGGGGTACCACAGACACTAACTACATTAAGAAAAACTTATTGGATACCCAAGGGAAGGATCACTGTTAAAACAGTCCTGAGTGAGTGTGTCACATGTAGGCGTATTCATGCTAGGCCCTATAGGAAACCAAATCCTCCTGCTTTGCCAGAGGAGAGAGTTACTCTCAACAGACCCTTTGAGACTGTAGGCATTGACTATACAGGAGCATTGACTGTAGGGGTGGGTGACACTGAACAAAAAATGTACATTGTACTGTTTACATGTGCTGCCTCACGAGCTGTTTATTTGGATGTTGTGGAGGACCTTACAGCAGAATCTTTTGTTGCTGTCTTTAAGAGATTCTGTGCACGACATTCAGTACCAAAGACAGTTTGGACTGACAATGCTACATATTTCAAAGCTGGTGAACAAGTCATCCACGACTTGTTAAGCAATGAAATCACACAATTATATATACAAAATTCAAACATAAAGTGGAAGTATATTCCGGTTGCCTCTCCTTGGTATGGTTCTATCTGGGAGAGGAATATACAAACAGTAAAGAATTGCTTGAAGAAAGCAATTGGCAAAAAACAGATACACTTATTTGGGTTACTCACTCTCCTGGCTGAGATTGAGAACATCATAAACAATAGACCACTCACTTATGTGAGTGACAACATTAATGACCCGGAACCATTAACTCCAAATCATTTGATTCGGGGAGAACAAGTTAGTCTCCTGCCGGACTACAATATAGACTCTTCAGAAGACCCAAACTGGACTCAACGACATGATGAGCTCCAGACTAAGTTACAACATTTAACTAGAGTTAAAGCTCATTTCATTAAACAGTGGAAAACTGAGTACTTGATGGGTCTAAGGGAGAGACATAAACAAATGACTAAGAAGGATTGGTCTGACACAATTAAGGTAGGGGACCTTGTTCTCATACATGACAGTACTCCAAGACAATACTGGCCTCTGGCTAGAGTTTCAGAACTCAGACCAGGGGCAGACGGGGTAACAAGAGTGGTCAAATTAAGGACTTCAACGGGTGACACAACAAGAGACATTTCTCTTTTGTACCCTTTAGAGTCTGGACCCAAAACAATGGACTTTGGAGAACCTTCTCCACTGACAGTAACAACTGGAGACACTGAACTTCCAGTAACTATTCCTTTGACAGTAGGAGTGGTAACGCATCCTACTACAACATTGACAGACACAAGACCTCAGCGACAAACAGCATTAAAGGCGCGCCTATTTTTACAACAAAAAATAGATGCTGGGGAATTGTAATCTTATCTTCTAACTTTCATTTTTTCTTTTCTTATGGTAAAGACCATAGACAGTTTCATCCTATGGATGTATATTTTCTCTTCTAATTAAATGCTACACCTTCTCCATGAGAAGGTGAGGATAGGCACTGTTAATCAGATTAACAGGCATTTACAGTCAAATAGTTAGCTAGTCTACACTCAGACATAAAAATTGGTGACAATGACACCAAAATTTTTATCTCCTGGGGCCCCCAGTATATGGAAAACTGATGAGTGGATAGTTGGGAGGTAACGAAAATGGTTCACTGAGTAGGTAGGTAGTTAATCTAACAATTATTAAATTCCTTTTATGTCAATAACTGGGTGGATGAAACCAATTGGTTGCTCACCAGAGTTATTCTCCACACTAGTATTTATATACTGTGTGGGAGGAGCGTGCTCGGTAATAGATACATTACCGCTCAACCAACCGAGGAATAAACCAAGACAACGCTGGTGGAAAAAGCCCCGCGAAGAGGAGAACAAGGGAGAACGAAAACGAAGAACGGGGCGAGAGGACGTGCCAGCAAGTGCGCTCTCGACAATTACACAACCGGAGAAGGGAGACACTCCAATAACAAACAGTAAGTGACTAATTGAGTTTTTTAACCCAGTAAGTTAATCACATTAAATTAAGCTGGGTCAGACAAGTTAGGCCTACATTGTGGCCTAAGACCCAGCATCAACTCATAGCTTAACAAAGGTGAAGGTAGATTGCCCTAACCTAATTCTTGTGAGGAATCCTACTGTGGACCTCAATTTATCTGCCCGCTCTGGACCATTTCCGGAATCTCTAGGCTGACCCCTCTAGGCTAGACTTGATCTACTCTATAGTTAGACTGGAGATATAAGGGGTGGGTTAATTGTGGACCAATTCATACAGAGCATTTTTCGCAATATGATCAAAAGTATTCGGACACCGCATGGTTTTGGGAAAAATGGTTTTATTATGGCATTTAGTAACCAGTAGGTCCACCCATTGCTTTTATTACAGCGTCAACACGTCGAGGCATACTTTCCACCAGTTTTCGGTAAGTCTGTGCAGGAATGGCTCGCCATTCCTCTTGCAGAGCTGATGCAAGTGAAGCCGGGCGTGGTGTGCGGTTTCGTATCCGTCGCTCCAGTTCGTCCCACATCTGCTCGATTGGGTTGAGATCGGGGCTCTGAGCAGGCCAGTCTAACAAATCCACCTTATTTTCACGAAACCAGTCCTGCACACGCCTTGCAGTATGGCAGGGAGCTCGATCCTGTTGAAACAAACAATGGCCATCTCCGTAGTATTGCCACAGTGTAGGGAGGGCCGAATTGTCCAGAACGTCGAGATAAACGTCAGCGTTCATGGTAGTGGGTATAACAACCAACGGGCCGAGCCCTAGCCAGGAAAAACAACCCCATACCATGATGGACCCTCCACCGAACTTCACCGTTGGACGTACACAGTCAGGAAGAAGCCGTTGTCCGGGCTGTCGCCACACCCAAACACGCCCATCAGACTGGAAGAGTGAATACCGCGACTCGTCGCTCCAAAGAACAGTTTTCCAGTCCTCCACGGTCCAGGAACGACGGGAGACACACCAGGCCAAACGACGCGTGGCATTAACTTTTGTAATCAGTGGCTTGTGTACAGCTGCTCTACCATAATAACCGAGTCTGTGCATCTCTCTGCGGATAGTTACAGTACTAACGGAGGTACCGGATGCTCTTCCTACCTCCTCAGCGATGGAAGCGGCAGAGGACGTGCGGGACTTCTTGACATGTCGTACCAGACTTCTTCTATCACGTTCCGTCAGTTTGCGTGGTCGTCCGGAACGTTTTTTCGCGTTAGTTGCACCGTCGTGCTTCCATCTCACGATAACATCCGCTACAGTCGACTTTGGTATATCCTGTTTGGCTGCAATGTTTCGTATAGAAACGTTACTTAAATAACATCCGATGACGAGTCCACGTTGGAACTCGGAGAGTTCACGTCCGCGCGGCATGGCTTCACAACAGTTACTGATAACTTAACAGAACACCTCAGCATTATAGTTTCGCCACGCTTTTTCCCAGCATACCTTTCGGCGAAGGTGATATTTGCAGAAATGCGGATTTTCCGGGGTGTCCGAATACTTTTGATCATATACTGTATATTATATATATATATATATATATATATATATATATATATATACACAGGGTGTTTGAAAACTTTCTGTACAAATTGTAATGGGGGATAGGCAACACCAAGACAAACCCTTTTCGTCTATAAGTGTATGTCCGCTGACGTCACCATTCGGCGCGAGAGGGCGCCGCTGCAATTGGCTAAAAGGTGAAGTGGGCTAGACTTGCGCTTGCCGCGGGCATTCTTAAATCGGACGTAGTACGCGTAACATGGAGCGCTTCACGACTGCTGAGATGGCTGAAATGCATATGGTGTATGGGGCTGCCAATGGAAACGGAAGAGCTGCTGTGAGGTTGTACCGACAGCGCTTCCCAAACAGACGTGTGCCAAACCACCAAACGTTTGCGCATTTGCATCGGTGACTGCGAGAAACTGGAACATTCCATGCAAACATGCATGACACTGGTCGGGAGAGAAACGTGCGCACTCCTGACATGGAAGAAGAAATCCTACGGCGATTTGAGGACAATCCAAGCGCAAGCACGCGAGGTGTTGCACGTATCCTCGGTGTGAACCACGACCTGGTCTGGAGAGTGTTGCACGAGCAGCAGTTACATCCGTTTCATCGTCAGAGAGTCCAGGCATTACAACCTCGGGATTACCCTCTTCGTGTGGAATTCGCACGCTGGTTTCTGCAGCAGACAGCGGTGCAGCCTAATTTTCCGGCTTATGTGCTGTTCTCAGATGAGGCCTGTTTCACACGTGAGGGTGTGTTTAACATGCACAATTCTCACGTGTGGGCGCACGCAAATCCACATGCTACACGGGCTCATCAAGAACGGTTCGCCGTCAATGTTTGGGCGGGTATCGTCCATGGCAAGTTGATTGGGCCGTACCTGCTGCCTGCCCGACTCGACGGGCGGGTTTATCGGATATTTCTTGAAGAAAAGTTTCCGGAATGCTGGAAGATGTTCCCGTGGCTATTCGTAGACGAATGTGGTTTCAACACGACAGGGCCCCAGCACACTCCAGCAACGATGTGCGGGATTATCTGAACGCCACTTTTGGGGACCGATGGATAGGCCGGGGTGGGCCCGTAGCCTGGCCACCGAGATCGCCCGATTTAACATGCCTCGATTTCTTCCTATGGGGACACATGAAGAACCTCGTGTACGAGACCCCCATTTACTCAGAAGAAGACCTCGTAGCAAGAATCGCTGTCGCCGCTGGAACTGTTCCCGAAATGCCGGGAATCTTTCGACGTGTACGTCGGTCAATGCTTCGACGCTGTCGGGCATACATTGATGCTACCGGTCGCAACTTTCAGCACCTTCTTTAAATAAACATGCATTCTTTAAATAAACATGTTACGCGTACTACGTCCGATTTAAGAATGCCCGCGGCAAGCGCGAGTCTAGCCCACTTCACCTTTTAGCCAATTGCAGCGGCGCCCTCTCGCGCCGAATGGTGACGTCAGCGGACATACACTTATAGACGAAAAGGGTTTGTCTTGGTGTTGCTTTAGGCTGCTTTAAACCCTAGATCCATGTCCCAAAGCTGGATCCTGTCTGCTTTGCAGATAGCTGGTGAGGGAAGCTATATTTATGGGACCTCTTTGCGAAAGACCCGTTGCCCAAGTCGGGCTTGCATCATAAAAAAGAAAAAACTATGGTATTTGTCATTTACCATTACTTATTCGGACTATAGTGGATTTAATTATCCCAGAAGAGTTCCTTGTTCCATGCACGGTGTCTGTGTATCATAAAAAACTCAGGGAACCATTCTGAGTTCATTCCCATCATGAAACGGACATGTTATGTGCCTTGAAAAGTGGACGCTCAATTCTGCCAGTTGAGGTTTAACTTTTGGTTTTGGCTAAAAATATAATAGTTACCCCTTTTTCTTTGATTTATTCAATCCGACGTGAATGCAACGAGTCTTTTACTTATATTGAGGTTCTGAATGTAGTGGGGCTAGGCTGCTTTAAACCCTAGATCCATGTCCCAAAGCTGGATCCTGTCTACTTTGCAGATAGCTGGTGAGGGAAGCTATATTTATGGACCTCTTTGCGAGAGACCCGTTGCCCACGTCGGGCTTGCATCATGAAAAAGAAAAAACTATGGTATTTGTCATTTACCATGACTTATTCGGACTATAGTGGATTTAATTATCCCAGAAGAGTTCCTTGTTCCATGCACGGTCTGTGTGTATCATAAAAAACTCAGGGAACCATTCTGAGTTCATTCCCATATATATATATATATATATATATATATATATATATATAGCGGCGTTTAAAACCCTGCATCCGTCTCAGTTTTAGCCAATTTCTAGAAAATAATACAACTCTAAGAAAGTATGTCCGCTATATTGAGGTATTTTCTTTTACAAGAAATGATAATTCATATATTGTACTACATGTGTAAGTAATGTAACTTTTATTTCTTAAGAAAGGACACATTAATGAAAATGGTTCTTTTTCGTCTTGTTACGTTTTTTCTTCCGTTTAACTTTTTATTAGTAAAGTTTTTTTAACAATTTTACGTTTGAATGTCTTTAGTTTTAAGTTTTATTTTTATCACTCGTATATTTTTGTCATTTATATAATTTTTACTTTCGATTTGATTTTGGTTTATGCCTATTTCTGCTTTGTAATTTTAATTTTTATTCTTGAACAGTTTTAATTTTGTACTCTAGATTAGTTTTAGCTCTCGACATTTATATATTTTTTGTCATGTACTAATTTTAGCTTTTCTTTATTAGGCATTGAAAATGGGTAGAGTTGCCCGAAACGTCGGCTGCAGCCAAGTATAATTACTTTTTGCTCTACGTCTTCGTTTTTATCCAATAGAAAATCCATTTACATAGAAAATAAGTAGCTATATACTTTAAAAAAGAAATTATTGTGTATATGCTGTAAAAACATAAAACATTTTTTTAAAATATATAATTAGACTTTCTTTTAATTAAGCTTAGACCTGCAGGCTACAGCACAAACTGAATAACTGTTTTCAGTGAAGGGTTGACCCAACAACTTTATCAAAATTACACACATAAATAATGCCTCCTCCCAGTGACTCAAAAGTGGAGGTTAGTGGGTACTCCCATTCTGTAGTAAGTACGAGTATGACTCCGCCGACTGTTAACAGATGGCGCAGCAAAGCTCAGACCCGCAGTAAGCGCAACCCATTGCTCGACTCTCCCCTTTACCTCAACCTCACTGAATAACAGGCGTTTCTTAATCGAAACGAAGAAAAGGCGGGGAGCGAACCTGGGCACTACAACACCACTTCCCATGACAGAACCACTCGGACACCGCAGGGGGAGGGATGGCTTCCCAGTGACCTATATGGTCACAGAAAGAAAGAAAATAATAGTGGACCCCTCCTGTGTCGTGTTTACAGTCCTGGAAAAGAGTAATGAGAATGGAAGCCAATTTGGACTGTATTATAGGATTCCATTGGACATTATTTGGCATACCAAGGATTCATAGTAATTATAACTTATCCCAATTGAGAAATTTGGCAGAAATTTACAAGGTTTAGTGGGTCACTTTTCAAACTAAAATATTAGTTTCAGATCTAGTGAAGTCACTTTTTATATTAACAGTACTGTTGGATGGGATATTTTCCATAAGATTTCATCTTTTTTATTTTTCATCATCTTAGATATTTTCTGGACGCCTGCATACGCACTCTACATTCCAGGGAAAGTGCTTATTACACTCTTCTAAATTATTGGTATTTCCTTGGAGTTTGAAGTACAATAAAGTTTAATACAGTTCTTAGTACCTCTGTCATTCAATTATTAATTTTATTTCCACGAAACACAGGCCCTCTCCCTCTCTGTATCTATTTGTCTATATAAATATTTGCATGAACCCTTTTCATATTGAATCCGATCCCTAAGTTCAGTTGTTTGGTTTTAGATTTTATAGAAATATAAGTTTTTATAAATTTTAAAAGGATGTAGTTGAACTAGAGACGTAATTTTTTATTTATTTATTTCTTGATGTAGGACTTATTTTTTCTTAATATTCTTCTAAATTACAGTGGGCGAAGCTTAAGACTCTTTCCTGTACACACATACACACACACACACACACACACACACACACACAGGAGAAAATGTAACCCTAATTGAAACATTTACATATTCAAATATACGTAATAATAAACATATCGTTACAATAGACATATATACCATTCAAGTACTATGGTACCCAAAGGGTATCATAGGTGCCAGGCACCATGATTCACTGTTGTCAACTGAATTAACCATGACTTAATAGCGAGCCTACCAAAATTCCACGAAAGGCATCTCACTTAGAGTCTAGCATCAGACTTTTTAAATCACAAAGCAAACTAATTTATCCAAACACATAAATTAAATACATTTTAAGCCAATATATACAAACAAAGTAGCGTATTTACTATGCCTACAGTTAATACTGAGTCAGAGTAGCTAGCTGTCTGATCTCAGTTTTGGTAGGCTATCCCCAGATTTTTTGATCTGCATACCATATCCAGTACTTGATTGCAGCCTCAAAATAATTGTATTTGCTCTTATTTAGCTATTTGTTAATTGTAGTTAAACAGTTGTGAACAAACCTCAAACATTAGGTTGTGACCCTGACAAGCTTGCTGAAGTCAGAATGATCTTCATAATTAGTGATTGGTCCAATCTTCTCATTTGAAAAGGTTAAATTTAATGTCAGGTTAACTTGTTCCACAGGCCATTGGTCTGTGTCACGTATTCACTAGACACCAACACAAAATAAGATAGCAGTAAACAGAGGAAAAAGAATAACTGTGCAGATACTGAGATCGTTTAAACAAAGGGATATAACGATTAACCTATTGAAAACGCCGATCATATCCAAGTATGGGATTTAATGGTTTTAGAAGGAATTGTTTAGCTTGATTAGGGATAGGCCTATATTTCTGATGTTGATAAATTTAACTATTATTTTAAAGCACCAACACCTGATGAGGGGGTACTAGATCCTGTCTCTTTTTTTAAAAAAAGTCAAGCATCAGGCTTTTTAATTCACAAAGCAATCTAATTTACTCAAATACATATAAATTAACAAATTTTCTTGATGTAATGCTAGATAAAAATCTGCATTGGATTACTCATGTAAATAAAAAACGCTGAAAAGATTTCAAGGAGCGTAGCTATAATGACTAAACTTAGAAACGTAGCCATAAACAGGCTTCATTGGGTTTTATCATGCTCTTATATAGCGTACTACATCCTTTATAGTAGGCCAGACTTTTTAAATCACAAAGCAGACTAATTTAACCAAAGCAAAGAGAGAGGCAGTAAATGAAAACAGGCAGTAAGAGACAGGGCACAATGTTTACATAATTTGATTAAACAGTAAACAGCTAAAAGAATATTAAAAAAAATATGTACAGTCAGTCATAAATAGCTTTACATTTATAAACCAATATTGAAATAAAACTAGACGTACTTTTTAAGCAAACTGTATATAGTATTGCCTCACTTGAAGGGGCAGAGTGACTAATGTTTGATGAGTTAACTCATGAACAATGAAATGAAGAAGTTCATGCAATTGTTAAATATCAGAATGGTAAAATAAATGTAAAGCAGATATTCTATGTTGAGGACAAAACATATTTTAGTATAACTGAAAATCTAACTTAACACAAAGTCTTTTTGGTTTAATATTAAATTATTCTGAACTCAGGGGTAATTAAAATTTCTTTTGAAAGCTCCAAATTCTTTAAGAAATATACTGTATGTAAAACAGTTGGAAACATTACCCCTCATTAAGTTATTATTATTAACAACCTGTATCCAAATATATTCTGATAACTACTTATTACACACATACAAATAAAATGATTACGTGCCAATTAATAGAAATTCCTTAGGGATTATAAACAACTGTAAGAAAGTTAAAATGTTTAATCTGACAGCAAATTGTACTAATTTTGTATACCCTCAACTTCTATACCATAATTGTTGAAAGTAGCTTGAGTAAAATAAAATATATATATAATTTTCCCAAACCCTGACTGCGAACCCTTTGAAGGCTTAGTAATTTTTTATACAACCACTCGCTGATTCAAAAAGTTTGATTCACTGATAATACTGAAATATTTAAATTATCAGAGTAACCGTCAAATAACGTTTTTCCTTATACGTCAGAAGACAAAGGATTAACAGATGCAACAAGCAGGGTGACAACATTAGGTATGATCTGGGGATGAACTCAGATTCTAAAGTTCATGACTCACTCTGCACAAAAGGCTACACCTTAGATACAGCAGCTAAGACAAAAAGAAAGATCTTATCCAAAAGTTCAAAAATATTTGACCCTATGGGCTTACTCCATCCTTCTACTATCAGCTCCAGGATTATTTTACAAGAATTTTGGGGACAGAGAGTAGACTGGGATGATTCTATAACCAATAAACAACAAGATAGCTGGAAAATGTTAGCTAAAGATCTCAATAAACGACAAAACATAAATATTCCCAGAGTTTGGGGGTACAGAGATACACCTCAAACCTTGCATGTATTTAACGCTGCCACTGAAAAGGTGTATGGCTGTTTGGCTTCAAAGTCAAATCTGCTTGGCATGGATCAACTCTATGAGCTAAACTCAAAAATATCTTTGGCCGTAACAGATTAAGAGACATTAAAGAAGCTAGACAAAATTTGGACATAACTTTCAGATACATTCCAACAAAAAATCCTGCAGACTTTCTTATAAGAGGATTATTCTGTAAATTACTAAAATCCAACAAAATTGGTTTCATCCTGAATTGAATCAGGATGAAACAATGTGACCCGCAGAGCAAATCAATTATAGAAAGAGAAGAATTAACAACTGTCGACCCTATAGCGAGAGAAAAAAAATAGAATGTTATAGAAGAAACTACTGCAAGTATCAGATCCGTTACTGCCTCCCAACCAGAACCCCTGTCGATTCGAACCAACCCAAGGCCATAGACGGAGGGGTTAACATATATATATATATATACAGGGCGTCCCAAAAAAATGTATACACACTTTAACAGCTGATAGCTCAATTGATGTTTCTTTCTTTCCAAGTTAAACCCATTAGAATTAATAATGGCAGTCAGACTAAGCTTTGAACAAAGGAAATTCATTCTAAAATGCTACTGGAAGTGTGAAAACGCAGTT
Source organism: Bathynomus jamesi (assembly GCA_023014485.1). NCBI lineage: Eukaryota > Metazoa > Arthropoda > Malacostraca > Isopoda > Cirolanidae > Bathynomus > Bathynomus jamesi. The sequence goes on from JAJOZX010017989.1 coordinate 46,272, forward strand.
GAAGTGCAAAGACAGTTTAGGAGGGAGTTTCAAACAGACCCACCAACGCGACTTATCATCACTCGAATTAGAGATAAGTTTGAAGCCGATGGAACTGTTCAGAATGTCCACAAGAAGCGTTCCGGAAGACCACGGACATCGACAAGCCCCACAAAGCAAGAAAGAGTACTGGAAACGTATCACCAAAGTCCAAGAAAATCTGTGCGGCAAGCGAGTCGTGAGGTAGGAATTTCAGAATCGTCTGTCCAACGCATTTTGAAGCGCTGTCAATGCAAAAGTTACATTCCAAGATTAGTCCATGCTATTAATGAAGATGATCCGGACCGAAGAGTGGAGTATTGCGAGTGGTACTTGGCACGATGTGGATGTGGATTGGACGAAGGGGTTTCGTAGAATACCCTCCGCGTTCACCAGACCTCAAACCACTAGACTTTTTTTATGGGGATACTTAAAAGACAAAGTCTACGCTATAAAACCTGCAACAGTCGCTGAATTGAGAGCAGCCATTGAACGAGAATGCACACAAATACCAAACGAAATGTTTCGTGATGTTTGCGATTCCATTGCTTCGAGTTATCAGCAGTGCCTGGACCAGAAAGGACGTCAGTTTGAAAACAGGCGTTGACAAAACAATTAAATAATGTCTGTAGATTCTATTACATTTTGAAAATGAAATGTATTTTAATAAATACTGCCTTTATAAGTATTTAAAGTGTGTATACATTTTTTTGGGACGCCCTGTATATATATACCCCTATCAGCCTTAGTTTTTCCAATGAGTCTTTTGTGCGGTACGGTGTCAAACGCTTTTTGAAAATCTAAATACACTACATCAACCACCCGATGACTATCGTAAACGTCAACCACGCTTTGAAAAAATTCTAAAAGATTAGTTAAGCAAGATTTGTTTCGCTAAAACCGTGCTGTGTATTTCTAACTAAGTTATGCAATTTTAAGTGTTCGACTATACGATCCCTAATTATTGATTCCAGTAGCTTACCTACAACAGACGTTAAACCGATTGACTATAATTTCCCGCCGCACCTTTATCGCCTTTCTTAAAGATAGGTTTTACGTTTGCTAACTTGAAATTATCTGGTACGGACACCTCAGAAATAGACGCATTAAAAATCTTTGTCAGCGGCACAACAATGCTATCTTTTATTCTTTTAGTTGTATGGGATATATGGAATCCGGACCCGGTGATTTACGCGTTTTCATTTTATCAATATACGCATTACTTCCCCTTCACTAACCACAATATTATCCAAAATATTACCATTATCAAAAGGTATTATGTCTATGACCGTAGGGATATTCGTTACATCTTCTATAGTAAAAACTGACGTAAAAAATTCGTTTAGCAAGGTAGCCATTTCCTTGTTTTCAGAAACTAGATCTCCATTTACATTTTTCAAAGGCCCCCAAGACACTTTTTACTGGATTTCTATTATTGACGTATTGAAAGAATCGCTTGGGGTTTTCTTTACCATCACGAGCTATGGAGATTTCAAATTCGCGCTTGGACTTTTTTATTACACTTTTCGTTTCACGCCTTAGATATATGTAGTTGTTTCATAACCACAAATTGTCTTTATCGCATTTATGTAGCATATAAGCCCTATATCTACTCTTTATAATGTCTCCTACTCTAGAAGTAAACCACAAGGGCTTGTTGTTTACTTTCGCACGCTTAATTTTGTACGGTACACATTTCTCATTTATAGTCCTAAATACCGTTTCGAACGATTCCCACATTAGTTTTGCGTTGGAGTTCCCCATTACGTTTTCCCAATTGACGTGTGACAATTTATTTCGAAATTTACAAAACTTTGGGTGCTGGAAGTTAGGAATTTTAGTCGAGTTAGTTGGTTTCGAGTGACTTACTGAGAGGACAAACTCTACCATATTGTGATCGCTATTGCTTAACGGTTCTATTACTTGAAGATCCTTGATTAGCCTATCATCCGTAGTTATTACTAAATCTAAAATACTGTCCAACCTCGTAGGTTCCCCAACCTTTTGAATAAGAAAGCTATCCTCGAGAAAATTAACTAAACGATTACCTTCCGCGTCTCCCTGCATTGTATCGTAATTCACGTTGGCGCAATTAAAGTCACCCATAACTAAAGCCTGCTCACTACCGATTATTCTCTTTAGTTCACGATATAGCGCTTCGTCCGTATCAGCTGTTTGATTAGGGGGCCTATATATAACCGCAACAAAAAGTTTGAAATCGTTCAATTTAAGTTCTGCTATAGTCGAATCTATCGGTTCTGGAATTGTGTGCTTTACTTCTATAACGTTCGCAATATTATCTTTGATATACAACATAACATCCTCCTCGCCTACCTATTCTGTTTTTAACAAAAATTCTATACCCTTTAATTTGATACTCCCCTACAAAGTCACGTGTGTCAGTGCTAAGCCACGATTCACTTATCGAAAAAAATTCGTTTATTTTATTTCGTAGGCTACGAGCATTTAGGGATAGAACCTTCAAATTGTTTGTAACTGCGACACCTTCGCGTTTGCAGGGGAAATTTGGGGAATTTACGCTGGGACCGTTCGAGTTACGGCAGCCTGAAAAGAAGAGACAGTATTATGAAATAGTCTTCCTAAACGAGCAGCTTCAACGTCATTAAGATGAAGTCCATCCCCGAGGAACAAGTCCCTCCTGCCGTACAAACTGTTCCAAAAATTTGCAAAATGCACTCCTTCCTGTTGGCAAAGAGACTTTAGGTTATTGTTAATATAGGTCGCCTTGCTGTAGAAATCGTTACGTTTGATAATTCGAGGAAGTATACCTGTTAAAACAATCTTATTAGTTTTCTCCTTTAGTCGCTCTAATAAGTCGCTGTACCTAGCCAGCAGTTCTTCCGATCTAGAATTTAAAACGTTATTAGTACCGACATGAATCACAACCATTTTGACCTAGGTTGTTGGAAAGCATTGCCGCATGTAGCTTTAAGTTTTCTGCCTTGAAATCGGCCAAAAGCACCAGTTCCGGGGTCCCTTGAATCATGTTTTGCACTATAACTTTTTATCTAAACAAGATAGAGCAACAAAATAGGCACCAAATTAAAGTGGTTTTAATCCTCTTTCTAACTTATACAATTATGATAGTCTTGGAACAAGAAATGGCACATTTGTACATACAAAGATTTCAGAAATATCACAAAATTCGTTTTCTCACACTCAAGGCAGACAAGGCGCCTTATTCGTGACACAAATTTGTCACAAGTCTAATCGATCAAGAAGTGAAAGCATTACATGATGATTAATTTCATAATGACATTTACACAGTCAGTTGTTGAGAGTTTGTTTCTTGAAGCTGTCAAAGCGGCGTCTGTTGAACTCCACAGCTTGAAGGAGATAGTCCCTTTGCTTGGCATCTGTTGTTATGACATTTGCAAAGTCGCTCATCATCTTGACACCACGTTCAGCAATGTCATTCACCGCTTTCAGATTCTTAACATAGTCCAACGCTTTTCTGTAGTCCTCATTCTGTGGCCAAGACGTGACAGGTTCCAGAAGCCACTCGGATCCAATGTTCAGTGTGTCCAGCAGGAAATGTGATTCTGGGCCAATAAGATCAACCAGGGTGGTCTTAGCTGTGACTCTCTGGAATAGCGGCTTTCCTGTTCTGAAGCTGTCTGGCTTCTCAGTGGCATGTAACTGGGCAGCAATGTCGTGCTTCAATGTGTCACTCAATCTACTGCTGAACAGGGCAAATGGCACGACTTCCTGCGTCAGGTACCATTTGTGGTTTTCCATCTTATTAAGTACTGCATCAGCAAGCTCTGGGTAAGTTTTCTTGTACTTCAACATGTCCTGGATTAGACTTAGATCATTCACGGGAGCATCTGCAGCAGACATTGACATCATCCATACAGGAGTGTAGAACAGCGCAAGGAAGGTGTTGAGTCTTTCCAGCTTTGATACAGTGTCTTCGTCGTACTCAAGTTGATCTGCAAACATCAGCATTTTCATGGAGTACAGGTTTCTGGCCATCCATCTGGCCTGATGAATGGCGCCTGGTCGACTCCAGTGAATACCTCGAGGAGGCGTTCCTCCAAGAACAATGACTGTCAGTTCAGCCATTTCCCTGTAGTCGGCTCTTGGAAGCCTTTCTGCTGTTAGAATGTCTTGGAGTATTTCTTCACTGTTCTTCTTCTTTTCCTTCAGCCATTTGCTGTTGATAGCTAGCATCTTTGGGTTTTCCTTGGACAAGTCCGTCCAAACATCCTTCAGATTCTCAAACCAGGGATTATCTGGCCCCTTCACCTTCCCAAACAGCTTCTCCCAAACTGCTCCTACTAGGATTTCCAGGATGTGATGTCGACAGGCCAGATAAAACACCTTTTTGTTCAGCATTTTCTCTAGCAGTTTGGCAGCTCCTCTGTGAACTCCACTGTTACTGGATGTAGTGTCAAAAACAAGGGCAGTAACATTATCCGTAAGTTCCCATGTCTCCAGTAAATCCATTGAAGCCTCAGCCTGAGCTGTGCCAGAAGAATTGTCGATGACAGGTACTCCCAATAACTTTCCTTCAGTGTATGAAGGTGGACCAGACACTAGCACAGCTAAAGTCTCTGAGGTACTTCCAGGTTCACTGCCCAAGACATCTTTGAGCAACTTTCCATCCCAGTGTAAGGCAGCGTACTGTGGGGGGTTTTCACAAAACTTGGACATGTGACTCTGGCTGATATTATACCTGGACAGCATTCTGTTGCGACGTGTTGTTGAGGTTGAGATGACGAAGTTATCCAGATCAGCCCCTCCAGCTTTCAAGGTGGCAGAAACCATGGCAGTAACTTGATTGTCTGATAAACCAAGACGATCAGCTGTATTGCAGATGACATCACATTCCATGACCTTCCTTGGAAACGTCAAAGTCACACTAGTCACAGCGTCTTGATGGTGAGAACATCCAGGACGAGGCTGATGGTAATCCATGTCCTCTGTGTTAGCGTCGTTGTCAGTTGAGTCACCCCAGGTAATGTCATCCACATGAACAACTGCCTCTTGTTCTGCTGCAGCTGTAAAATAGTACATGTTAAGACAGTAATTGTTAAGTACATGCTAAATATCGCAATGGAGTAAAACTTAAAACTTTTTGTAACGTTCAAAGTAATTAGTTTTACCTTGTTCTTGTCTATGCTGCAGTCTTTCATTCCTCGCTGCTTGCTGCAGGGATCTTGTCTCAAAAATCTTGTCATGACCAGACATATGACCTTTCCTCTCAGTCTTTTGGTCTTCGTAGAACCTGATATCCTCATCTTTCTCTCTCTGGATAACAGTCTGTTGTTCTGTATTTCCTGGATTGCATCTGGAGCTCCTATATCGAACAGGCTGTCTAATTCCAGCACAAATGCTCCTCTTTTTCCTCCAGGGTTACTTGCTCTTCCTTTGCTTTTCACGAGAGCACGATGTTTCTCATGTAGTTTCATGAAGAGCTTCATTGCGTTGTACTTGGTCATTGTCTTCATCCTAGCCATCTGCCAGAATGGGATGATAGATTCAACTGTTTCATATGCAAGGTCTTGAACAATGGGCCTCCCTGCATTTTCCGGTAAATTCTGAAGATTAAGGAAATACTGGAACGCCTGTCTGTTGGTGGGAAGCTGGGAACCACTGATAAAAGCTGAAGGGTATCCAACCAGGAAAGTTTCAGTGAGAGATCTGGTAGATGGCCCAGTTGACACCTGCCTGTGGACAGTACGTGGAGGTTCTGAGATATCAACTGTGCGCCCACGGAGCTCCCTCAACTCCTTGCTTAATGCCATTGTGAAGTTGTAACTTGTAGATGGTTTTCTAGATTTTGATTGAGTTTCTGTTGTTTCCTGAAAAATGATAGATAATTATTATTATTATTATTAATTATTATTTATTTATTATTATTCATTATATTATTATTATTATTATTATTATTATTATTTATTAATTTTATGCTCTTTCATTTGATACCTAATTTGTTGCTCTATCTTGTTTAGATCAAAAGTTAAAGTGCAAAACATAATTCAAGGGACCCCGGAATTGGCGCTTTGGCCGATTTCAAGGCAGAAAATTTAAAGCTCCATGCGGCAATGCTTCCCAACATCCTAGGTCAAAATAGTTGTGATTTTCGGCTTTTACAGGTCAAAAAGCATGGGAAAATGTACAGAAACCTATGAAAATAAGAAAAAGTTGATTTTTGAACAGGCCTAGACTGTAACATATTTGTGGATAGTAGTCTATCATGACTTGATCCTCTGGATCGAGAAATTCTATCTTTAGTTTTAAATCGATAATTAATTAGTTTTTAATTGATAATTATTTAGTTTTGCAAAAATTGGTCGTTGCGAATGTACAGGCAGTTGTTACATAAATTTCTTATGTTCTTGTGGTTCGGAAGTTCGGAACCCACGTAAAATTGTAGGTCCCCTCCGCCACCACGGAGGACATACACAATACACAATTACGAACACAGGTAGACCAGCCATGAGTGGATCCTAGGGTGTTTGTTGGTCTGAAACATTATAACATTATAACCACTTATATATATATATATATATATATATATATATATATATATATATATATATGTGTGTGGTGTGTGTGTGTGTGTGTGTGTAAAAATGAACAATGAACACTTCCTATACCATCATTTTATGGATTCATTGTCTTCATGCAGTACTCATTCGTATTGTTTTTATGTTGAATGTTCATTTTTACATAAGAAACCAAAATCGCCTAAGCGAGTTTTGGATAGAATTTCGATTTGTACTTCTTTATTCATTACTGTACTTCTCTAATTCATCTTTCCTAATAATGACTTATACTGTACGTATGACATAATGTGAATAACTATGACGTCATAAAGTAACTTAATTGTCTTCATGTTTTCCATACCGCGAATACTGAATCACCCATTTGGTATGTGGATATCTTTCATGTACAATGTATGGAAATTCTTTAACATAATAATAAAAACTGTACACTCTATACGTCATTATTTATATGTTGTTCATTCATACATCCATGTCCTATCTTGACCATTATCCTATATCAATTTTATTAAATATTCATTTTTACTCGTGTCAGTCTACGAAATGGTACGAAACTTTATGCGTCCGTACCTGTTCGTTCAAAATCGCGGAAAAAGGTTTGCATGTATTATTTTTTTATTATTTTTTTAAGTGCGTTCACCCCTCGCAAGATATTCATAAATGCTTAGGCAAGTGGTCAAATTCCGCTAATCACCGCATAAATCGAACACCTGAAAACGAAAGACCTCCTCTGCCTCTGATTTCAAATTTATAACTTATATCATGTGTGTCATGTTGTGTAAATATATACCGTATGTGCCCATGTACTTTGTGTTGTACTAATAACCATATATAAATATAAAAAGTTAAAAACACTGTAAGAATTGTAAACGACGTAATGTACTTTAATGAAACTGTAAATAATGATAATAACTTGCAATGCACTTTAATGAAACTTTAATTAAACAATAATAATTTAATATATAATGTAATAATGTACTTTAAATGGAAGTGTAATTAAACGATACTAAGTGAATATGAACTAATCCATAATTATAATCATAATTGTTGTAAACCCAAAATTACAATGTACTCAGGGTGTACTTGGATTGTACTTAATGTACTACGAAATTATGTCGCCCTTTAGAAATGCATACTCGGCGAAAATACGATTATTTATTTTTTATTATTTTCTTTAATTTTTATTTGGAATCTTTCAAAAAATCTGATCATGTGTTTAAAGGGGGAAGCTTAACGTCCAAACTGCACTTCCCCAAAATTTAGGTTATATATAAAGCATGTAATTGTAAAATCACTTCACTTCATTACTTTACTTCGGTCGCTTTGATTACGACTCCCTTGTTAGCAGCCTCTCAGCGAGGAGGGGCAGAGGCCCCTTGCCTCCTTAATTTTTTTAGATTCCGGCCTGAGCCATGGTCGAAAGAGGTCGAACCTCTATCCCTATAAATTCATAGCACTATCTGTACATTTTAGCAGTAAACTACAGTAAAACAAGTTTTCTTTTATCTTTTCCTTCGAGCCGTGCCCTCGTCTGAGAACTCAGTCAGTAAAGTCGATAAGTTATAAAAAGAAAGGTCGATAAGTTTAGTATCAGAGAAAGTATCAGAGTATTATAGAAAGAGAAGAATTAACAACTGTCGACCCTATAGCGAGAGAAAAAAATTAGAATGTTATAGAAGAAGCTACTGCAAGTATCAGATCCGTTACTGCCTCCCAACCAGAACCCCGTCGATTCGAACCAACCCAGGGCCATAAACGGAGGGGTTAACATATATATATATATATATATATATATACCCCTGATTCCATGAGCCTCAGATTTCCAATGAATCTTTTGTGCGGTACGGTGTCAAACGCTTTTTGAAAATCTAAATACACTACATCAACCACCCGATGACTATCGTAAACGTAAACAACGCTTTGAAAAAATTCTAAAAGATTAGTTAAGCAAGATTTGTTTCGCCTAAAACCGTGCTGCGTATTTCTAACTAAGTTATGCAATTTTAAGTGTTCGACTAAACGATCCCTAATTATTGATTCCAGTAGCTTACCTACAACAGACGTTAAACTGATTGGCCTATAATTCCCGCCGCACCTTTATCGCCTTTCCTAAAGATAGGTGTTACGTTCGCTAACTTGAAATTATCTGGTACGCACCCTGAGAAATAGACGCATTAAAAATCTTTGTTAGCTGCACAACAATGCTATCTTTTAATTCTTTTAGTTGTATTGGATACATGGAATCCGGCCCCGGTGATTTACGCGTTTTCATTTTATCAATATAGCGCATTACCGCCCCTTCACTAACCACAATATTATCCAAAATATTACAATTATCAAAAGGTATTATGTCTATGACCGTAGGAATATTCGTTACAGCTTCTATAGTAAAAACTGACGCAAAAAAATTCGTTTAGCAAGGTAGCCATTTCCTTGTTTTCAGAATATACCTCTCCGTTAACATTTTTCAACGGCCCCCAAGACACTTTTTACTGGATTTCTATTGTTGACGTATTGAAAGAATCGCTTGAGGTTTTCTTTACCGTCACGAGCTATGGAGATTTCAATTCGCGCTTGGACTTTTTTATTACACTTTTCGTTTCACGCCTTAGATATATGTAGTTGTTTCATAACCACAAATTGTCTTTATCGCATTTATGTAGCCTATAAGCCCTATATCTACTCTTTATAATGTCTCCTACTCTAGAAGTAAACCACAAGGGCTTGTTGTTTACTTTCGCACGCTTAATTTTGTACGGTACACATTCCTCATTTATAGTCCTAAATACTGTTTGAAACGATTCCCACATTAGTTTTGCGTTGGAGATCCCTATTACGTTTTCCCAATTGACGTGTGACAATTTATTTCGAAATTTACAAAAGTCTGCGTGCTGGAAGTTAGGAATTTTAGTCGAGTTAGTTGGTTTCGAGTGACTTACTGAGAGGACAAACTCTACCATATTGTGATCGCTATTGCTTAACGGTTCTATTACTTGAAGATCCTTGATTAGCCTATCATCCGTAGTTATTACTAAATCTAAAATACTGTCCAACCTCGTAGGTTCCCCAACCTTTTGAATAAGAAAGCTATCCTCGAGAAAATTAACTAAACGATTACCTCCGCGTCTCCCTGCATTGTATCGTAATTCACGTTGGCGCAATTAAAGTCACCCATAACTAAAGCCTGCTCAGTAGAATGCCCGCAAAATGCCAGAGTGCAGAAATGTTCCGTAATGTTGCAAGAGTGCCAGCCCCCACCACCTTTGTTGCAAGAGTGCCAACCCCACCCCCTTTGTTGCAAGGCACCTCCACCCCCTTTGTTACAAAAAAAAGGAAAAAAGAGAAAAGAAAAAAAATTCCCGAACCCCCTTTGTCGCAAGGCACCCCCTTTGTTACCATCCCCAAAATGGTGTTGCAAGGAGTATGCACCTTGGAGTTATCCCCCAAGCTGAACCCCCCAAGGGGAGTACCAACCTTTTGTTGCCAACCCCAAAATGGGATTCCAAGGGGCATGCAACTTGGAGTTATCCCCCAAAGGGGCAGAAAGAGAGAGAGGAAGGTGGAGAGACCCAGAGGTGGGAACCCAGAGAAAGGGTGTTCACTTGGCTGCCTGCCAAGCTCATATAACTCCTTCACCCGCCCGCCGTTCTCTTATGGGCCCCTAATCAGCCAGTTGGCTGAGTTGCCAGTTTCCGCCATGTTTAATTATTCCATATATTAATGTTGGTTTAGAAGGCTGAGGTGCCAGAGAGCATCAAATATTAAATTAATCCATATATTAATCAGCCTAGAAGGCTGAGTTGCCAGATAGCAATATTTATTTAATTATTATTATATTATTCAGCCATTTGGCTGCTGAGTTGCCAGCTAGCATTTTATTTGTTCAGGTATTCCTTATTAGGGAGAGTTGCTAAATACCACCATATATTTTAATTTATATGAGGATAGTTGTGAGGTACAGATATTTATTTTAATTCACACGATTTACCAAAGCATGTGAATTTTCTCCTTAAAGTTATTGAGAACTAATTATTTTAACATTAAAAGAAATTCTGTTTGTTAAATTAATTAGAATTTAAATACACACTCGTATGCATACGACGGAATGACTAAATTATTCCATATATTCATCCATTAGCTGGCTTAGAAGACCGATTTGAGAAATAGCAATTAATTAATTATTCAGAAATCCGAAACCAAACAAATATAATTGTGTACGAGGAATAAATGAAACGCCAATGCAACGTTCTGATTATTTAACTGAATTAGTGGATATGCAATGGGACATACATATGGTCAAATAATAGAATGGAAAATATATAATCATACAAAGCACAGTATTAACAAAATATTAGTACAGGAAAATATATTTCGCAATTCGTGCGGAAAAAAAAAAATATATAATAAATCAATTAACAATTTGTACACACACACGCACACAAAAGCACAACCACCACACAAAAAGCATCACATCACCAACAATCGTCATACGAGCACAACCACCACCACACAAACTGATGCATGCAAAGAAAGCCTCAATAGCAAAATATATATACGAGCACAACCACCACACAAAAAAGCATCTCCAACAATCGTATAGACTTTTAGGAGCTCCAGCAACACATGGTAAAATGAGGGCTACGACTTTTAAAAGGAGCTCACCCCATCAATAGAAGATGAGGGCTACGACTCTTTAGGAGCACACCCCATTAACACCACGTGTCCGATATGAAAGCTACAACCAAGCGTCCAAACGAATGATGGTGAAACCAACAACCCACCTCCACTTTACTCACCAATAATAATCCACCAACTACCTCCACCTTACACACCATCACCAGCTAGGCCAGTGGTTCTCAACCTTTTCTATACCAACGCCCCTTTACCAATTATTAGACCTCTCAACGCCCCCCCCACCAGGAAAATTCAATTCTTAAGTCTTGGAATGTTGAATATGGTCATGCAAATCTTCCCCTGAAATGAAACAACAGCTTATCATAACATAAAAGAATTTTATTCAAACAAACAAAAACGCAGTAACGTAAAATAAAAACAATGTGCCACACAAAAATAATACAAAAATACTAGTGAGAGCCTTGCGCTTGGTGTTTTCCAGCCAATATCTTCACTGAAGGTTGGATAGAAGTCAGGTTCAACCTCAGTGCACCTGAGGCTGTTATATTAAGCCTGTTACGATATTTGGACTGCATGTAAAGGACATGGCTGAAACCCTGTTCCACTAAATATGAGGTAGGGAATGCCAAGAGAAGAAGACGAGTTCTTTTCCAAAGAACTGGATAACGTTGCCAATGTGTTGCCCACATACCACGCGCCAGAGGTGCGGAAGGTTACCTGGGCCTCATCGTCATTTAGTACATCAACAAGCTCCTCCTGGATCTCAACTTCAAATTTCGTAACATCTGATTTGAAGGGCTGTACCACCCAGTCAGGGACGTCAAGCTTTTGAAGATCGCTGAATCGGATTTCCATGTCAGCCTTCATCATCTTTAAGTGGTCGATGTAACGGAGTAGATGTTCATCAGTCAGTTTCTCGGACACCTGTGAATAAATTCAAAAAGCACATTAAAAAACAAGTAGTTTTTAAATAAAAATTTCTGAAATTTATTAAAAAGTAAGTATTTAGTAAAATCAATTACCTTCATCAATTTGGGAAAATGAGCCAGCTGACGCCGTCCAATGCCTTCCTGGTATATGTTCAGCTTGGCGATGAAGCTGCAAATTACAGATTTGCA